>JAPKLW010001887.1:67076-140057 GCA_026898455.1 Plectranthus barbatus | reverse complement strand
CCTAGAGTGGAGTTCTTTGACGAAGAACAAAATCAAGGAAAACTCTTCGACTCTTTAGAATTGAGGGACGAACAAAGAATGGAAGCATCCGGCCGAATGACAAGAAACCAGAGGATTGTTGAAAGATTCTATAATAAATCAGTTCGGCTAAGGTCTTTTCGAATTGGAGATTGGGTGTTAAGACAAGTCTTCCAAAATACTCAAGAAATCAATTCGGGAAAACTTGGACCAAGTTGGGAAGGTCCTTATATTATCAGTTCGGTAGTCGGGAATGGAGCTTATCGATTGAAAATGCCTGAAGGAAAAGAGGTTCCGAACGCTTGGAATATCAAATACTTGAAGAAATATTACTTCTGAGCATGCTAAAGCTTCTCGAAACGACCCAAGTTGGACTACCTTGTTATATTAAAAAGTCAATTTATTTCGGCTTATTGAGTTGTAAACTTAGTCCGAATTAATAAAGTCCATTTATTTCAGCTTGCCGAGTTGTAAACTTTGTTCGAGCTAATGAAAGCCAATTCATTCCGATTTAGCAAGTTTTGATCTTAGTCCAAGCTAAATCAATTCGATCAAATATTCCAAAAACATCAATGTACGGCTCAAAATAAGGATTCATTCATACAAATTAAAAATAAGATATTATCACAGTACATTGTAATGAAAACAAATTACATGGAATAGAAACAAATCACAAGGAAGCTTGCTCGAGAAAACGTTAGCCCGACTTTGGCAAATTGGCTTGATTCGGATCCTGGTCCTCGGGATTGGAACAATCAAGATTATCCTCCAGCTGCTTGGAGAAGGCCTCATTTTCTCGGTTTTCTTCTTTCTCTTCTTCTTCGGATCCTTCAGAAATAGCTGGGGTCGTATAGATAAATCCGAGGTCGAGATCCGGGCATTTCTCTTTAACGTTCTCACTCATCTTTCTCCGAATAAGATTTTCCATCATCGAGAAAGTGGCCGAGCCGGAGGGAGTCGTGAGAAGCCTAGTGAAATTCAAACCCTCACCAGTCGTCTGAGCTAAGTTGAAGGCGGTTTTAGTTTCTTCGAGCTCGGCCTTCAGTTTGGCCTCGATCACAATACGGGCTTGCACCTCGGCCTGAAGGTCTTCAGAGAGCTTGCCGGTGTGGTCCCTCATTCGGGCTAACTCATCGACGGCCGACTGTCGATCCTTGGTCAATTGCTCGACCAAATCCCGAGAACCTTTAAGGTCCGCGGTGGCAATCGACAGCTCGGAAATAAGATATTCTCTCTCCTTGAAGGCCTCTTCTTTTAACTTCTCTGTCTGGATCAGATCCTTCCGCTCGGCCTGAAGAGTTCGGAAGCATCGATTGTAATCTTCGGACATCCCGCAGAGACCCTGTGATTCAGTAAAGGTTAGCAAATGAAATAATTAAAAAAGGAAAAAGACGAGATCGTTTACCATGAGGCACATCTGAGCATTTTCGAAGAATCTCATTCGGACAGCAGACCTTGTGGGCCACGGAGGACCCTAAAAAAGGATGTTGGCAAATTCATGAAACGACTCGATTGACCGAGCTCGACGTTGTTTCTCCACCTACTCCACTTCAGCTTCCTTTCCCTCACGATGAACGAGGGTTTGATCGTGCTCAGTTCCGATGAGATCAAAGATCTCATGCTCCTCGGTCTCCTGGTTCTTTTTTCGGGAAACCACGAGTTGGTTTGTCTCCAATTCAGGTGATTCTGAATCTCGACCGTGCTTGTTAGACTTTGGTTTCTGAGTGGTCTTCAGAATTAGAGATTTGGGGGTTTTAGAAATTCCCTCGGCAGAACCACCTTTCGATTTTTTGGCAACAGGGCCTTGACCCTTCGGAACAGTCTCCTTCTTCTTTCGTTGCCTCTTCTTCCTTTGTTGTTGTTCCTGCTCGAACTTCAACAATTCTTCAGGATTGAGACGCTCCATGGGGTTATCAATACCAGAAATATTCAGAGATCGGTATCCGAGAAGGGTGTCGAAGTCCCGAGGAGAATGCTGATAAGCTCTTCGAATTCGGCTATTCTCGTAGTCCGAAAGATCCTCCTTTTTGTGTCCTGTTAAAAGAAAAAGGTCAGATAGTGAGTCATTCGAGTTTTTTATTCAAAGTGTAAAAGAGTGAGACTTACTATCCGGTACTCGAAGCACTCCACTCAATCCGGGAAAATCATTTGGAATCTGAACGAAGAAGAATTCCTGAATCCATTTTTTGGAGTTCGTCTTCGTCCCTATCACCAAAGGTTCCTGGTGATGCGAACGTTTTGAAAAGAAGTAGTATTCCTCTCCACTTTTTGTTATCAAGTTATAAAGGTCGTTCCATTCTCGCATGGTGGGCTCTTCGAGCCCGGCATCTCGGAAAATTAAATAGGTTCCGATCATGTGGCACCAGGCGATAGGAGAAAGTTGGATGGGAGCTAGGTCATAGTATTTTAAGATATTTACAAAAAATTGATGAAGCGGAAGTCGAATTCCGAACTCGAAAAAACGAGCAGAGAAAGCCATAAAACCTAAAGGGGGTCGATGAGCACGTTGATTTTTGTCCGATGCTATTGAATTCAATATGTTGGATAGACCATACTGTTTAAAAATCCCATCTAGTTTAGCTCGAGTTAAATCGGATGGGATGAGTTTTATGGTTCCATCTACGTTCTCATCATATTCCGGAGGAAAGATGCCGGGGGCTAAACCCGAGGAGCATTCCAAAGAAAAATTAAAAGAGGAATTTCTATCTTCGACTTCGGGATTGTCGGAGTTTGAGTCCTTCCTACTAGATGGACCAGGGTGTTGGTCATCTAAACCCAGAGACCGAGGGACCTCTTGATTTAACCTAATGTTCGAATCGGAATCACTACTATAGACCGAACTGCTACTACCGTCACTCGAGTTACTATTCGTACTACTCATAGTTAACAAGGAAAGCAATACGGTTGATAATAAACTAACCCTGAATTATGGATCGTCCGAGCTCGGTAAAATGCTTTGGTCCGAAGAAGATATCCGAAGTGCAAGAGGTAAAAGTAAAAATTACACATGAAAAGCTGGGCTATTTATAGAAGAATTTTGTCTTGAAAATCGCGCACGACCCTTGAAATCAACAAATTGGGGAAGGACACGTGTTCGAAATTTCAAAATTCAAATTCAAAAAGCCCGCTCCGGAGAATTCCAACCGTTTTCGGATAAAAAACGAAGAGTTCGGACAAACTATTATTCGGTAAATAAGTTCAAACAAAAAATTAGGTCGAGCAGAGATACGTTCGACCAATATAAAAAAAAATCAAGCATTGAGGCTCTTGGCCGGGTCAGCCAACAACTTCCGAGGAACTGAGGGTATCAAAGTCAATAGAACTTTTACCCATAAAAGTTCCTCGAAGGCTATGGATCCGAATCAATTAACCCAGTAAACAGCCAGGGTCTAATTCGGCATAGCATACCCATGTGTCCGAGTTCGCTCCTCGATTGGCTCGTGAGAAATCACTTGTCATTTTCAAAAGCTGCAAAGGGCATCCTTTGTAGAATATGTCGGGTTTAGCCAACCGCGGACTAGGGATAATCGTAAGTCAAACCATGAGTTTTGCAGATACACCCGAAATGAAAAACATTCCTAAACATTCGCCGAGTCATATCTCGTGATACGGGAATAATTCTTACTTCCTAAACAATTCCGAATACACTTCGGGATGGGGGAGGAAAGCTGTTCTTCTTTGATGTTTTGCAGGAAAACACATCGTTTATAATTAAAGTCTAGTACTTCGGCTTTGCTGAATTCCAAAGAAAATTCGGACGAAAGCCGGGGGGGCTATTGTTGTGACCCAAAAATGAACAGGCCCATATTCGGGATCCATCAAAGAAGAAAGCCTGTATCCAAGAAGGAAACAATTGTCCAAGGGATGCAGCTCGAACGATATATAAATAATAATAACCGAGCAGCAAAGCCGAGCTAAGGCGGAGGTTCGAGCTGGAAGATCGAGCTCGAGCTCAGAATAATAAAGTGTCGGCTAACGATGCTCAAATCAAAGGACGTAACCGTTCGAGCCAGCTATTCGGCCGAAATGATGTGGCTTTTGGCGGAAAGCCGTGTATTCGTTTGGATTCCTATAAATAGGATCCACATTTATTGTAAAAGACACATTGAATTCAAGCAATAAATATAGCAATAAAAGCAAGTCTTTGAGCTCTACTTTTTATCAAGCATTCATTTCAGTTATTTCAATTTCTTATATTCCAACTTATTTAGTATTCTTATTTAAAATAACCTCATAAATTTCCACCATCAACACTCCATATTCTCTGGACAGCAAACGTAATTCTCATATTCTGATTGGCCATATTTTTCGATTATTGAGATTATTTATAGAATGTCTTTATTATATCTTAATTTTTTTTATAGAACAAGATCAATTAAATGTCTCAGTTAAGCTTTGTTGTGACAATAGAGAGTTCCACGTCATCAAAGGTGTCAATTCACTCCTTCAACATTTAAGATACTCGATATTTTTAAAAATCCCAATGTAATCTTTTACATGATTGTACATGGGTTGAAAAATATGGTTTGTACTAAATATAAATAAATTTGAGTTACTATATTGATTATATCAACAGTGAGATTAAAAATACTAACTATTAAGAAAGCATATTTTTGTTAAGCATAAAACTACAATATATTATAAGCAAAATATATATATGATAAAACAAAAAAAAATTGAACAATATTAATTCAAATTATTGATCGTATAGATAAATGTTGTGAACTTGTTCCTATATAGCATAAAATGATTCTCTGTTATTGGAGCATTAAATGAGTTAAATTATTCGTGAGTTAATCAGATTTCAACTTAATAAAAGTACGTTCGAGCTTGTTTAGTGAAATTCATTTATTATACGAACCAAACTTGAAGTTTATAATCTTCGACTCATGAACTTGTGAACAAGCTTGTTAGTTAAAATTAGTATGAAATTTAGAATTATTAATTTTATAAAATTAATATTGTCATTATTTAATAGTAACAAGAATTATTAATCTTTGTAATTATATAAAAAACTTTGGAGGTTGAACATAATACTATTTTTTAAATAAATAATTTTTTCTTTCAAAAAATAATGAATATTTTAAAAATAATCTAAATTTAAATAATTTGTTTAGGCTCGACTAAAGCTCGATTAAGTTTTTGAACTTCAATATATTCGATAAAAAAGCTCAATTCGAAAGTAAACGAACCAAACTTGAACGAGATACGTACTACTCAACTCGATTCGATGCAATTATATCCTTACTTATTACATGATACTCTCTCTATATATATAATATAATATTATATTTCATGTAAAAAGAAAGATGAATAATTGCATAAAGGTGGGACATAAAATTATGCTGTTTATGGAGCAAGAAGACATAAATATGACCGAGAATATAATACATATACATATATATATATATACACACGAGGGACCAAACAACTTCCATTAGAAATCAGATTGAATCAGAATCTTTTATTTATGCTCAATTAATGGTTTATATTATTTTTTATATATAATTTTATGTTTTAAAATTATTTTTTTTAGTAATTACTAATATTTTTCACTTGTGGACGTAGTCAACATATGTGCTCGAATTCATTTTCTTTTAATATAGAATTTAATGTGTGTATGTATATACAATTAATAAATGAATTTTCTCTATCAAATTAGTCTATTTAGAAAGGCGTGGACAATAAGGGGTCTAATTCATTTTTAACCTCAAATCCACCACTCTTATGGAGGGACACTTCACACTTCTCTTTCCACCACCATCATTCCAATATGTGTCACCTCCTCAATGATTGATGGGTGGAACAAGAAATTAATATACTAATATTTATAAGAAAATGAAAATGGAAAAACATGTGGCAACCAAGAACTGGATCACAACCTTCTGCCATGGCTATGGCTTCCATGAGGGTTACAAGTGAATGTTAAATTCCATCAAGAAAAATATTCAAATGATATCATTCAAGATTTAAAAATGGCATAATCAATGCAAGAAAACTAGGATACAAGATTCCCAAATTTTGGCAGCCAGAAAGGGATCATCGGACTGATTCATAACAAATAGAATAACATCAGCAGACATCAGCACAGAATCTTGAAATCAAGATTCGACCAAAAACAATATTTAATATCAAATAATTAAGGTTTGATTGAAACTGCTTAGTTTCCATGATGTATGAAACCTGAAGAAGCCCACAAGAAAAAAAAAAAAGAAAAAAAAGCTGCTGAGATGAGAAAGAAAAATGTACCTAAACATCACAATCTCCAAAGCAAAAGCAAACACACCAAACCCCCCTTTACTTCTTGTAGTGGATTTCTTCACATGCATAACTTGTATTTTAAAATTTTGAAGATATTTCACTAACACAGTCGATTTCTTAATGAGGTCTAGGCGTTGTGCTCAACATTATTGGCTGCAAATTCTGCTGAGATAATGTAAGAAAAAGGGGTGTTCCCACTTTTCCATTAGAAATGACAACTAAACAAAGCTTCCTCTTTGAGGGCATAGTGTTTTTTAATCATCTTTGCTTTCTTTTTTCTTACAGTGGCTTGTGCTAATCCGATGCAGAGTTATTTTTGTCCTAGTCCCAAGTGGCTGCCATGGCCAACTAGATTATTTTAAAACCAAAAAAACAGCTCAAAAGTTGAGGGAGAAAAGGCTTAGTTGTTAAGCCTTTATGTTAGCAAGGATATTCTAAATCAAGTGCAAGAATCTAGGCTGAGATTCTGGTTAAAAATAGTGTTTCTATAATTTGGAGCAATTTTTTGTGAATAGTTGATGTTGATGATTATGGGAGAGTGATATTGCTAGTTTTTTTTTTTTTTTTTTTTTTTTGTAATAATTCTGGGGTAAGTGGTTATATTTAAAGTTGAGGGCCACTGCTTTTCTTTGTTTGTTTGTTTTTTCATGCCTTTCTTGAATCAGAAAAGCCACTGCAAATTGATGTTTCGATTGGGAAAAGGAATGATTTGAGATGGGTAGGCCAAGAAATCAACAGAAAATCGAAATCAAAAGCATAAATGACCTTTCAGATGGATCCAAAGGTGCTTGTCTGAGATAATTAAGCCACTGTTCTTGATCATGAAAAAAGATAATAAAAAAATGAAAATAAAAAGAAGTTGAAGTAAAACTTATTCTGCTATCAAATCTGTACACTTTGAGCTCAGATTTACTGATGTTTGAGATAATATCGAATTTGGTGGTGAAATTCTTGAATGATGCATAGGCTCAAAAATGAAGCAACAGATCTTGCTATTCAATCTTGAAAACAATGAGCTTGCAAGAAGGGTAACTAAATAACTAACTAACTAATTTAGTCGAGCTTAAACGAGCTTTACTCGCAAAGTCTTTCTTTAACCGATGCCACATTACTTTTTTTTTTTATGAAGAAGTCTTTCTTTTTCATGTTTTAAAGCTTTATGGCCCGCCTTTGCTACGGTGGCACGTACTGATTAGCGGCTCCGAAAAGTTGGGGGAGACGGTGTGGTGCGGATGCTCCTTCATCTCTTGACTGTTACATAGTTTTTAAGGTTCAAGAAACTTTATGTTAGCCGTTTGTGTAAGCTTAGTTGCTTCTGTTTTAGTCCTCTTCTCTGTCATAAACTAAAACAGCAACTGCAGCCATGTTCTAAACCTAGATATGTATATATATTTATATATATAAGAGTGAATCTTTTCTCTGACTGCGAAATCTTGGCTTTGTAGAGCTTCTTTCGGACAGTGAGTTGGCCAGCTTCTACTCTATTCTCGGTGGTTAGAATTTAAAATTATCGATCTGTATCAGTAGTTAGAGAGAGAAGAATCTAGCTGTCTTACTTTTGCCTGAATCTAGTACCTAAGTAGTACTAATGCTTTTATGTCTGAACGGTTCTTGAACTCTCTCGATACGATCAAGATTCTTTATGTCTCTGATTTAGAATTCAAATTTTCAAAAGAATTCATATGAGCAGTGAGTTTTCAGAAGGGATCAAGAAACAGATATATGCTTCTTACATGAGCTGATGATCACTGCCTTAAATTTGATGCAGTTTTGTACATTTTCAGTGTCTGAGTCTCTCTCTGTCCATTTTCAAGGTTGTAGTAAAAGATGACTACTCCAACGACTCAGTTTGCGCCCTCGAGGAGGCTGGGACTGTACGAGCCTCTGCCCCAGATGAGCATGTGGGACGACGCATTTGATGGCAACATCAGCCCTGGCAGTGGTGTTTGTATGATCCCAGAGGTGGTGGACTCGAAGATAGACGACAAGGTGAGACGCGTTGTAGACCCTTTTCGACTGATCACTGTTTCCGGCTGATGGTTGTGTATCTCTGGGTTTTACAGGTTGAATATGGTTCTGATAAATCACTTGAGCTTGCTGAAGATACTCGAGCTTCAAGGAGTATATCAGAGAAGGTTAGAGCTCAACTCTCTCTCTCTCTCTCTCTCTCTCTCTGTGCAGGCCTAATGCAGCACTTGCTTCTTTTGCTGTTTTGATGGCTTCTGATGAAGAGGTTACCGCGCTTTCTTGACAGATACAGCGACGTTTAGCACAAAACCGCGAAGCAGCTAGGAAGAGCCGCCTGAGAAAGAAGGTTGGTTGGAGTCGGAGAGATTAATCAATGCATTCAAAATGTTTCAAGTTTGGTTGATTTCTCAATTCTCACCTCATTTCTGTAGGCATATGTTCAACAACTGGAGACGAGCCGTTTGAAGCTCGCGCAGCTTGAGCTTGAACTGGAGAAAGCTAGACAGCAGGTTCATTAATCAAAACCTGTCTAAAATCTGTAAGCATCATACCTTAATCTGAGTTGATTCTTGATTTGCAGGGCATGCTTGGCAACGCGGTTACAGCAAAGTCAGGAACTGCTGCGTTTGAGATGGAATACAGCCACTGGATAGACGAGCAGGAACGTATGATCACCGAGCTCAGAAACGTGCTGCAGACGCCCATAGGAGACGTGGAGCTACGCCTGAAAGTTGAGAGTGTGTTGAGCCACTACTGTGAACTCTACAGAATGAAGAGAGATGTTGCGAGATTTGATGCTTTCTACCTGGTCTCCGGCATGTGGAAGACTTCGGTGGAGCGCTTCTTCCTGTGGATCGGAGGCTTCAAGCCATCCGAACTCATCAATGTGAGAGAGAGAGAGAGAGAGACACACACACACACACACTTTTCTATCTGGCTTGCTGGAGATCTAACAGTGTTTCTGGTTAGGTGGTGATACCTCACCTGCAGCCTCTAACCGAGCAGCAGACGGCCAACGTCGACACGTTGACACATTCATGTATACAAGCTGAGGATGCTTTGTCACAAGGGATGGAGAAACTTCAGCAGACTCTGGCACAGACTGTCACCTTCCTTGCTCCTGGACTTGCTAACTACTGCTCTCACACGGCTTTCGCCCTCGAAAACATGGAGTCTCTTGAGAGCTTCATAAACCAAGTAAGAGAAACTGTGAATCCAACATCAAAGATTGATTAGGCATAAAACTGCACAAGCTGATATGTATGTATATATACATGCTTGACTTGACTTGACTTGTGCGCGCAGGCTGATCATCTCCGGCAGCAAACTCTGCAGCACATGTCGCGTATACTGACTACGCGACAAGCAGCAAACGGGCTAGTAGCGTTCGGAGAGTATTTTCAGCGTCTGCGCACGTTGAGCTCGCTCTGGTCGGGCCGTTGCCCCCGCGAGCCTGCATGAGCAATGGACACAGAAAGGAAGTGTTTTTCCAAATGAGATCCCTCCTTGTAGTTTTGCATATTAGATTTATAATCCTATCCAACTATTATGCTGCTTTCACTGTCTGTACATATTGGTTAAAGACTTATTTGAAATGCTGCTCTTGGAGTTATAACTGGTCAATCAAAAATGGAAGTTCAGTTCATATAAGCAATGAGTTTGCAGATTTATTTAAGTAAAAGACATAATTAAACAATAAATTTTTTTTTTTTTAATTTGAACTGAATACTAAATTCGATTCTCACACGACGCCAGTGATTAAATAAAAGATTGATCATCATTTTTCATATTCATATCTTCCCTGCACTTATAAGCATCCATTATTAACCACGTTCTCGGTTTAATGTGGTTGATTTGTTTGAGATTTTTTGCATTTTGTGACTATTACTTATAACACTTAAAACACAAAATTTATAAACTAAATATTTATTGTATAGGGTATGCCTCTCTCTTGCAAATATTTTCATAGATATGAGATGTATTACTTTTACCCGTGCGTGAGATGAGATTATTGTGTGGGGATCACCTTTATTTTTCTCAAATTTTTCTCCCTCTTTATGCCATATATAATTGATCTGCTAAGTTGGCGGAAGATAAATCTTTTATCTTACTAGCATTTTGGATGCTCTAACTATTTGTGAAATGTTGGTTTGCTTTATTCAATAGCCGTGAATGTTGTCTTCTCCGATTATGATGATCACTTTGGAAATCATAAAAAAGATGTTGGAGCGTGACATAATGATATCACTTACTTAGCTAAGAGTGAGTGTACAAATTTATTGTATTTGAGATTGAGTTCTATAATTTTAGTAAATTAAATTATTAACTTATTAAAAATATATTCGACATAAAGAATATGATATCCCTCTCTATTAAATGTCTAAAAAATGCAGGGTCGAAACTTGCAAGTCCTACTTTTTTGTGGTATTCTATAAGCTTAATTTATTTACTAAATTATTAGTAGAATAGTTTCCAGTGAATGATTTGTTTCCGTACAAATAGGAAAAATAGAATGATTTGCTTTGCTATTCATTTCTGCTTTAGAGATAATTAAATTCAAATAATTGGATTTGGAAGAGCAACTACTCAAGAACAAATCACTATTCACCCATCAAATTGCTATAATTTCTTAATTTGATTCACTAATCATGTTACACTTCGATCTTATATTAAGTCTTAGAATTGAATTAATAATAAAAGCAGAAACATTAACAATGAAAATGAAGATAGGTCTCGCCCCGTAAAATAAGGATCAGTCCCCACAATATTCGAACCCTATATTCGTCACATGTAAAATCATGTTCCCTCCACTGCCATTAATGTAGTGGCGGATCTACATGGAGTTAGGGAGCTCGAAACTTTTTTAGTTTTTATAATATCATGATTTGATATTTTGTGATATAGCCCCTCATAAAGAAGAAAAAAATAAATGAAAACAAAGAAAAATATAATATAAAAATATTAAACTTAAGGTAAAGGCATAGGAAAAAAAAATCCACATCCCCTCACTAAAATTTTCTAGATTTGCTGTATTAATGAAAAAGAAATACTACCTCCGTCCCGCTTAAATAGGTCATTTTCATTTTGATACATTAATAGTATTTAGTAGCTAATTGTGATTAATAATAAAATTGACAATCGTAATTAATTTGTTTAAGTCTTAAATAAGGTAATTACAATTGTCAATTTTATTATTAACCACAATTAGCTACTAAATACTAACTCCGAAATTAATGTATCAAAATAAAAATAGTCTATTTAAGCGGGCCGGAGGGAGTACTAGCAAATGAGTTTTACAACAGTTGTTCCAAAAGATTAGGTGAATTTCCAATCGAAACAATGATAAGGTGAGTGATTTGGTATCCACCACACAAAAATATAAAATTCAAGGAAAGGTCTCAAATTAGGAACAGTTAAACAGGTTAAATGGTTTAGCCGAATTATCTATTAAACCAAGTCAAACTCATTTAATATATCTAACAGATTAATAAATCATAATTGGATGGGTGAACTCGTTTAAATATAGATAAAATACATCTAAAGCCAAAATTCAAAAAAAAAGGTAATTATACATGTAAATGAGATATACCGTTCGGGATTTACAAAAAAAAACAGATTTCGCAATTGATTTCTTTCCCAAATTTACCCGAATCTATTTCAATTTAATAAAATCACAGAAGATTTTGGAAAAAATGAAATATCATACGGCTAATTGAATATCACCTAGATCGAGTTGCGCCGCGATCTCCTCCAGTTGCTTCTTCACGCTCATATCAATCAATTTCGACCCGGAATTCCCGTATCGGATCGTGAACCCGGCAACCAAACCCGGATCGATCGCCGTCTTGATCCTCACATTCCTCGCGCCCGTCAATTTCTGCACCCCCTTGGCGATCTGCGCCAGATGCTGCGACTCCAGCTTCACGACCGAAGTCACCACCGCCAGCTCCGTCTCCGTCAGATTGTTGTACAGAGCCTCGAACTCCTTCGCGATCTCCTTCACCAGACCGATCCGCTTCATGTCCACGAGGATATTCAGGAAATTCGCCACGTGCGGCTGCAGCGCCGAAGACTTGGCGATCTCGTCGACGATGCCGCGCTTATCCTCCTCGCCGATCGTCGGATTCGCGAAGAATCCGAGCACGGTGTCGTCGGAGAAGAGCTGGCCGATCTTCTCCACGTCGGCGAAGGTCTGCTCGAGCGTGTTGTTGTTCTTCGCCACGTCAGCCAGCGCTGTGGCGTAGCTTCCGGCCGCGGTGTCGGCCATTCTGGCGCCTCCACGGCGACGGAGGAGGGGTTTGATTACGAGTTTAGGGGTTTTGAGAGTTGAGGTGAGGACGAGCCTGGTTGTTTTTGGTTTGGAGTGGAGCTTCGCGGATGGTGGCGAACGGTGCTGGAAGGTTATCGGAGTTTGCTGCAAGGCGGCGGCAGCGGCCATTGTTTACGAGGTCGGCAGCTGGTGCTGGGGAGCGAGGTTTGAGAGAGAAGAATGAGGAGAGAGGGTTTTGGATGGAAATCAACGTCTATGATAGAAAGAATTAATACAATGGACGGCTGAGATTAGAGGAGGAGGTCGTCTTATCTCCTCTAGATAAGGCGTGACACGTGTCTGCCTATCATTAGCTCCCAAATGCCAAATGTACTAAAATTGATATTTTTTTAATGTGAAAAAACAAACATGTGAAATTAAGGGAGAAATTAAAGATTGTATAAACTATAAATCATAAGAATATGCTTATCAATAAATTAAATTATTTATAAATTATTAGAATCTCGATTTGATAAAATCTCATTTGAATTTATTTTGTGAAGTAAATTTATTAAACAAATCAAATTTGTGTTATAATATTCAACTCATCAGCAATATTGTTCGTTAAAATTAGTATTATAAAATTATTTTCATTATTTAAGGGAGAAATTATTGATTGCATAAACCATAATATAATGATGTGATAATAAATGAACCAAATTATTTATGAATTAGAATTCATTTAGTGAAATTAATTTATTAAACAAACCAAATTTTCATTTTAGAATGTTCAACTCATCTACAATATGGTAACCTAAAATTAGCATTATTAATTTTATAAAATTACTTTCATTATTTAAAGGTAAGAAGTATGATATGAAAAAATTGAATTAAAGTTATCAATATGATATATTTTTAGAATAGATAATTTTTTTATTCAAAAATAATGAATATACTAAATATACCTAAAAGACTAACCGTATAAAATCCATTAAGGTAAGTTCATGAACTTCAAACTATCTGATAAAATAAACATGAAGCTCGACTCAAAAATAAACTAACCAAACTTAAGCAAAGCATTACTCGGATCGACTCAGTTCGATTACATTCCTACACGAGATTATTATTACTCAAAAGCTTTCTTGAAATCAATAAAAATAAGAGAAGAGAAAATGTTAAAACCCTATAACAAGCAATATCAATAAATATACATTACAATTCACAACTACTCACTTGAGCTCCCTAGGTGATTGTGAATGTGCACCTACGTTCGACCCTTGATGAGTGAACAAGTTTGGGTACCAAAAATGCGTCTCCTCATCCATGGAAGCCAATCTCTGAGGTTGCCGATGAGAATCGACGTGGGCTGGTGGCGTCGAAGCGCAAGCAATGCCGGAATCACCATTGGAGGAGCTCTGTTTCTCTCTCCCATCATCATCTTGGTTTCCTGCTGCATTAGGAACTGAGAACTCGTTGCTCCTTTTCCTGGTGAGCTCGCTAATCCGAAGCTGAGCAATACTTGCCGCCGACCGGGCGGCTGCTGCGGCGCGCTCGGCCGATTCAGCAGCTGCTCTGGCAGCAGCCAATACATCCTGCAAATCCACATCTTCATCCTTCATCGGAATGTGCTCTCTCACCCCACCTGTTTCCGATGACTGCGGTGGAGGAGATACAAATGGCACGAACTGCTTTGCTTCCACGCAACTGGCTTGGATGGTGTCTTTCTCGGGCTCCAACTGGTTTGCTTCATCTTGATCATCGACGTCAGATAGTCCAGACTCCGGGAAATGCAGCATCACTGGTGTTGAGACAGGCGGCCTGTATGGCTGTAACGGCTGTGTAGGAACTTCTGGAAACTCTACGATGTCAAAATCCGAATCAGAATCAGATTTTTCGTGTTTGTCATGTTCTGGTGCAGTGTCATTGTGCTTCTCTCCTGGAAGAGCCAGTTTCGAGCCACCGACAAACTGCGTCGGCCCGTTCTGGAAAGGAAAGGACACAAACATCAGACTGAAAACTTGAACTGCAATTAGGGGTGAACAACGGTCGGTTCAATTTGAAACCGAACCGCCCAAACCGCCGAACTGAAAATCAAAAAAATCCAGACTGAACCGAACTGCTAATATTCTACAAGCCAAACTGAAACCGAACCGCAGTGAATTGACAGTTTCAGTTTGGTTTGGCGGTTGAAACCGAACCAAATCAAACTGGCAGTTTCGGTTTCAGTTTCAACCGAAACTTTCGGTACATTTTCATAAAATACTTAAATTGAAACATATATATTAAATTTTCCAACATATATAAACTAGAAAACATTCCAAATGTACCAAATTTACAAATCTAAATCCACAACTTTAGCACAAATCTAAGTTCAAATCCTCAATTAATAACCCAACCAACCGAACCGAACTAAATTTTAACGGTTTAAAAAAATCCAGACCAAACATAATTGAAATTGATATATAAATCAAACCAAACCGAACCGAAACCGCCAGTTTACGGTTTGGTTCGGTTTTGCTCAGCCCTAACTGCAATCGAACAGCAGCAGATCTTACCAGCAAGTCTTCATGTGGCTTTAAAAGCTCACTCTCTGTAGCACTTGGATCCCAGTCCAGCTGATGCTCTTCGGCAATTTCCTTCAGGAGTTTCAGTTTGACATCGGGTGCAGGAGCTCGAATTGATAGAAGCTCCACCAACTGCAGTTAAAGAGAACGATTGAGTAACCGAATGAGAATTGGACACGAAAGGCTATATAAGATATGGTAGGGAAACAATAACTCGTCTAACCTGGCGATTGACACCACATTCTGGCAAAAGCTCAGTTGCAGCAATTACGAATTCTTTTCCATATTTACCGGCAAATAGGATTTGTACCGGTATCAACTCAGGCAGATCAGCACACCTTGGCGCAGCAAAGCACACACTGGAAATAGCCTCCTTCAAGTCTAGAGGGCATTCCCTGACATTCGTACAACATGAACACAATCTTTTCATTGGAAGAAATATCACCCCGAAAATGAACATACATCGCTCTCTTCTTAGGAGAGTAGCAAGATATTTAGGACAAAACCAAGATTTTTTAACAAGGAATTCTGTTGCTTCAATGTGAGAGGAAGAAAGAAAATCAATACAATGCCTGTCAGTTTTCAACAATCCTCTCCAAGAGAGATGGGAAGAACTTATAAGTTATAAACTAATTCTATCATTAAAAGCAATCATGATCAAGAGACTCTTAACAGCAATGTTTAAGATAAGATTGTTCAAGAAATGGAAAAACCACTTGCAAGAATGTCATCAATATATCCAGAGAACGGAAGAAAAATAAAGATATCGAGAAAATTCAGAGCTCTAATCTAGAATAGCACCACACTACAGGGATAACAATCAAACAGTCTATTGAGTGCTTCACATGGCTCCAGGCTGCATTCTCTTATTAGAAACCGAATACTAATCCGATAAAAATACTAAGCAGTTTCCAAAGTTGCTAGTCAACATGAACAATATTTTCTATAACCAACTAGTATTGATTAAGGAGATTATGTAATGGGACGAAGAAGAGAGTACCTTTGTGCTTCGATAATCGGAAGGCGGACAGAGATAAGCTCAGAAAAGAGTTCAACAATTTCTTGTGCAGCCATCATCTTCTCTTCTCTTATGATATGCTCTACCTGAACACAAAGAAGTTGATGAAACCATAATATATTACTGTAACAAAAAAAATTCAACCAAAAGATTTATGCAATTACAAGAAAACAAGCAATCAAGAATTATATCAATACCCGAATTCGAGCAGTGGCTTCTTGACCAGTTTCAAGTAGCTTGGCGATTTCCTTCCTCATCTGCTTCAGCTGAACCTCTCTACGATTCCTCAGCAACTTAATACGAGGGATCGTGAGTTTGAGCAAGGTTTTACTGAAAATTTACCACAAAAAAAACAACTACAATCAGCGTGGATATTTCCACAAAACCTGGATAAAATACACTAAGACCACACAGCACAGCCACATATGAGTTAAATAAAAATAAAAATGAACACGATGTAGCCATTGCATCTCTACAAATAAGCTCAAATCATCAGAATTGAATCAAAATAAGATTTTTAACAGTTCCGGAGGAAAAATATTCGGTGCAATTCACAAGGAATTGATACACAGTAAAACTTCAAAAAATCAAGTTAAAAAACGATTCGACCACATCATATATTAAAGATCAAGATCAAAGTCTCCACTGTTGCCGAAGAAGCGACCATTGGGTGCTGAATAAACCTTAAATATTCTAATCAATCAAACTCTTGCAGCTAAAATCAAAACCATTCAACATGAGGATTTTGGGGGGGTCACCATTTGGCGGCGTTGAATCGCTGTTTGAAGAAGGAATCGAGCATCGACATGGCGGAGAAGCTGAATTCTACGTTTAAGAGAGAATAATTTCGTAGGGAGTGACGATGAAGATCGGAGGGTTTAAATGCAGGTGAAAGTTGCAACTGCTCCACCATAAACCCAATTGACAGGGAGAGGTTTTCTTGGAAAGCAACGATATTTACATAATACTACTCCTTCTTAATTGAGTAATAAATTATTCCCTCCTCCTTTTTATGCCAAGTGTCACTTTTTTTTTTTTTTTACATAAATTTTGATTAATATTTTATTATTGAATAAGAAAAATTATCATTTTTTAAAATGTGATAATTTGGTTGAGACGCCCAATTTAATAAATGTGATAATTTAAGTATTCCGACCTTGATCAAAATGTGATAATTTGTCATTCCGATGGAAATGTTCTGACCTTGATCAAAATGTTCTAACTCCGTTCGAAATGTGTTATTTACAAATTGCATTTCATGGAAATGCTCTTAAATGTCTCACAAAAATACATGTGGGGGAAAGTCTTGGGTTAGGCAGGCCTAAACGATTTAGGCAGATTTTATCCATTAACCCAAGATTTAGGTGGGTTTTATCCATTAATCCAAGCCCAAACCCATATAATATACCTTATTTGGGATGGGTGAACCCACTTGGGCAGGATAAAACCCGCCTAAACCGTTTAGGTCTGCCTAAAGCAAGTTTTTGCCTACATGTGGACACTCACTCGAATGAGAATTGGAGAAACTTTGATTGATATTAATCCATGTCATTTGTCGAGTTAGGATATGACCATTTCAATTTCATTGCCGAACTCAACTAAAGACTTTGGTGATGAGCTATTCAAATTATCTACTAAAAAAATCTTTTTATATTCTTCTATTGTGAATATAAAAGGATATATTAGTTCAAAAAATGAAGGATTTATAAATTTTTTTTCCAGTTAAAAAGAAATTATAATTTCATTTTACAAGTTACTCCCTCCGTCCCAAGTAAATTGTCCACATTTCCTTTTTCGTCTGTCCCACAATATTAGTCCACTTTCCTAAAATAGCAAATTCTCTACACTCATCAATAAAATATTCATCCCACTAACTCCCACTACTACTCACATGCATTGGTTATCGTGCCCGGTCAAATGTGGACAATTTGACCGGGACGGAGGGAGTATAACTTAACGAGCTTCTACGTTTATTTTGCTCGCTAGCATTAAATCACTTGTATGACTATAAATTAATCAAATTGTATGAATTCTCCCGTTGTTCACTCAATTCATAACACAAACAACGTTAGAAAACTCATCAATAAATAAAAGGTTAAATCAAAATAAATAAAGACAAACTCTCAAATGAGACGGTCTCATCATTTTTATTGTGAGACGAATTTTATAATCTATTCAATTTATTTAAATAATGTATTTCTTTATTGTAAATTTTTAAACAAGAAAAAAATATATTAAAAAATAAAATAATATATTTAACTTATTAAAAGAATGTATTAAGATCCGTCTTACAATAAAAAGAATAGCGAACATCTATAAGGAAACTAAAAATATAAATTGTTAAGAAATTACATTTTGTGCTTTAATTATCTTATTTGTTATGAGAAAACAACAGAATGTAGTAAATATATTACATTAAGAACGAAGATAGCTTTATTTTGAAAACAAACAATTAAAAATGAAATGAACAAGTCGGTCTTCAATTTTACGATTATGAATATAAACCAAAAACGCAGACAATTTCAACGTAGGCTCTACTCAGATCACTTCTAGCCAGATCAACACCCTCACTGTATAATCTTCATCTTCATATATTCAGAGAAAAAAAATGTTGCTGATGAAATCAACCAAGAATTTTAATCTTACAGCGTGTGCATAAAGATCAAGGAATGTAGCCTTGATTTACTCCCCAAAGATCCCAACAGCATGTCACACACCAAATACTCTCAAGTTCCCAGCTCCTTCGCTTCGACGAAATCGGAGAGTCAGACACAGCTTCTTCATTTCATCAAAATATTGATCAAGAACATGCAGGATTATGCAAGTGACAACACCAGATTTCCAAGAGGATAAGAGGCGACTGCAATCCTTCGGGTTGTATCAGTCGGGCGCCTTCCTACATAGGCCTCTTAGCTCGGCTCTAGCTCGTTGAAACAACAAACCATCTGTGCAGAATGCAACATTTCTTAGTTACAGAAGCTAGAATGACATAAACAGCGAATAAAGCTGGACTTTTTTTTCTTCACCTTTGCTAGCAAAGACGCGAGGGCTTGAGGCAGTGCTCGTAAATCCTTTTCAGGTATTATCGGGCGCAGGTTCTGTAGTGTCTGGCATCATCCTCCCATGGGACCAAAATCGTCGCAAAAAGGAAACTAGGATTCTCCGGGATGGAATCCTTCTCAATTAATGGTATTGTAGCATATCCCATTCCTCCTAATCTATCCACCAAATTGTTCAGCAAACGAGTCAAGATCCTTGCATAGTCAATCCTAAATTTGGCACCTCGGTGCAAAGGAGCTCTTACCAATACCTGAGGCAGGAATTCGACTTCATTCCCCACACAAGCAACATCTTGAGGTGTCCAAGCAAAGCTGCAAGCTCAATTTCATCGTATCAAAATGCAGCAGTTGGTCCACAACCACACGTAGGCACTCACTCAAAATATCAAAATATGAGTCCTCCTTCAGGCCCTATTATTTCGAACACTTCTTTCCCAGGGTTGTTGCTCTTCCCGAGTTCAGTAAAAGAACCCTTAACAATCATCTTCCACAGTCAAATCATGAGACCAAGGAAGGAATATTACTTCACAACCACATCATCAGGCCAGCTGCTACAGGTCTCGTTTTCCCAGAATGCCAGCAGCATTTTGCCTCTTCTGTATGCCATGTTGCCAAGCATCTCGCGATTTGTCACTAGATTGATCAAAGTCATCCAATGAATTTTCTGCTCCAGGCCTTGAGCTCCTATAACTTCCATTTCTAGGAATTTTAGATACATTCGATTTTTCATCCTCTTCAGATGTTGTCCCAGATCTGGATTCTACTTGTGAATCATATGGTCTATATCTTGGTCCAGGAGGTCTCAAGCCCCTTCCAACAGAGATCTTGGAAGAAAAACCGCCATAAGTAGAAGTCTCAGGAATGAACTCTTTAGGCAGAGAATCCATGTCTAAGTAGCAGTTTCGTGCTTTGGCGTCATCAATTAGTGAAGCCCAATCATCAGACTGCACCAGTGCACTCGCATTTCCCATTACCTGTGAGTAATTACAGACCAAACCATAAACAATTCTGCCCAAAGATTAGATGGGTTGGGGAACAGAGCTAAATGGACATATGTGGTCTGTCTAACCCCCGACAAGCATAAGGTGTTTTTCAATTATTTTTAAATTGATAATCAACAAATAAAAAATAAATAAAATAAGATGAACATACATAAAGATGAAACAGACAAAAGGAAGCAGAATCTTACCCAGAGAGCTCTCTTTGCTCGAGTAAGAGCAACATTCATCCGACGAATATCTGCAACAAACCCAACTCCATGACCCGATGCACGCACGCAAGACATAATTATGACATCGCGTTCTTGACCTTGGAAAGCGTCCACAGTATTAATATATATGTCTTTTCCTTCATCTGTATTCAAAACATCCTTGAACTCCCTTTGGAGGCATTTCAACTGCAGCTTATATGGAGTAATTATGCCAACAGACACTTTTCCAGTGCCCAATGATTTTATAGTTTTCTGAAGGTGCTCGTACAAACGAACACAAAATTGTGCTTCTTGTGTATTCTGATAGGACACAGAACCCCCTCGTTGAGATTCTCGACCAAAGGCAATATCAAAAAAGATGTAAGGCCTCAGCAAAGGATCTTTGTAATACACCTCATCCGGAGAATTAGCAACACTCTCACTATCTGTCAGTCGCCCTTGATAAAAGTGCCTCGAAGGAAAATCCCTAATATGAGGATGCATTCTATATTGCACAGATAAGAGCATCGTTGGGCAGCCTGCTTGCTGAAACCTCTCAAACAAGCTTCTACTGTACAACAAGGTTCCTGCTGCCTTACTGATTACAGTGGCAGGGAGCTGCTGGGGGTCCCCCACAAGTACACAACGAGCTGCGCCAAGGGATAGTGGAGGCAGTATTCCTACTTCACTGGCTTGAGCTGCTTCATCAATCACAACCATGTCAAAGCCATGAGTCAGACGAGAGAACAACTTGCGCCCACTGCTTGAAACTGTAGTAAAAACAATTTCAGCTTCATTGGCAAAACTTGCCTCCAGATTAGTACGAGCTTCCTCCATATTAAAGTTGCTAGCAGCTCGAAACCTGCCTTCCACAATGAGTAGTCGGGACATCTCAACCAGTGTTTTATCTCTAGTTTCTACAGCTGCCGCCAGGTTTTGAAGTAAATTGTCTCGGTTTTGATCTCTGGCCATAAGAACATCAGGATCAACACCAACAGAGCCCTGTGCACGTCCACTGACAGCAGCAAGGTTAAGTTCTCTTTGGAGGCTAGAAATTTGTTGAGATAACTGATTCTCGCGAATCCTCAAGTTGTGCATCCATCCGTGAACCTCATCACGGCTCTTTGCTAAAAGTTGTTCAGTTCTTCGTTCTACAGAAACTGCCTGAGCCGCCCGAGTCTGAGAATCCACACCAACTCGAGCAACATCAGGTCGATAAACCTTCATTTCTCCGTCAATAAATCCACGGTCAAGTACACGAGCAAGTAGTTCATCAGTAGCAGCATTTGAGGGAGCACATACAAGCATTCTAGGCTTTGGGCAAAGTTTTGGAAGCGTCCGAAATAGATTCTGATCCATGCTCTGGAGCACTTCATCAATGGATCCAGAGGCTACACCATCTGAGTTGCTCTCATTAACTTGCTTATAGCTTTCAGGTGCCAGTTTCTTTAGCAATGCAGTATAGTAGTGCTGGTACTGTACAAGGTGGATCACATTAAGCATTCCCCATACAGTATGTGTTTTACCCGTCCCGGGAGGACCCTGGACTAGAGTAAAGGGCCAAGGATCTGATTTCTTTATTACTGAAGCTGATGTACCAGCCGCTGTATGCATAGCAGCCCATTGGATTGCAGCTAACTGTGGTCCATTAAATGTCCTACGAAGGTGCTCAACAAAGTTTGGAGTGAAGCAATCAGGCATAGCAGGTGGCTGCTCATATTTTGGGAACTGGTCTGGACTAGGCTGAAGAATAGCATTTTGCATCTACAAGAGGTATCAGAAAAAAGCTTAACAATTGTCAAATGGCACATGCCATTAACTACCAAAAAAAAAAACAAAAAAAAAGATTTCAGATCAAACCTGCACATTAAGACGACGAAATGCATGCAAAGCAACATATTCTCGTTGTGTGGTTGCAAGAGAACCAAGCTGAGTCAGGTACCATACGCCCCCTGGTTGGAGCTTCCGCAGAATATGGTCATCATCAGTCTTGCTGAATTACAAACAAAAATATTCTAGTAAGTACATGACCTGGAAATTTGAGAGCCTAACCAACTCTACACCATATGAAGTAACCATAAACAAGAGACAGATGGACAAAATAACAGTAATGCCCCAACCTGCTTGACTCATATAAATCACCAACATAGATGTGAAGGATTGCCCCAGTATACTCTCTGGTATCAATAGGCATATATCTCCTGACTGTCCCAGCTACACGGCCACTAACTTCTGGTTTCTCCACATCTTCCATTACCAAGGAACTATTCCTCCTATTATTGGCTGCACCATTCATAGAATGTAAAGATATTGTTCAGTTCACAAATCACATCAAAATTAATGTTTGTCTACACGCACAAACAAAAACACAGAGCGAGAGAAACAAACAACTAAAAGCATTCACAGAAGATGTATACCTGACCACGGTTTGGGGGACGAAAGAACTGCAACGTCTCCTTCCTTGAATGTCCATCTGTGTTCATGTGGTGGGATTAGTATCACATCAAACCATCCTGGAAAGCCAAAATAAGAGTATATGAACACACTAGAGAAGTTAAATAGAAGATAAGCAACTGCAACTAGTAGTAAAAGATCTGCCCAAAGGAGTTCAAAGAAAAATTAGAACAATAAAAATATGAAGAATAATTTTTATTTTTTTTGCTTTAAATAACAGAGAGATAAGTCGTAAGCCAAAAACATTAAAAAACCCGGCCAACCACTGATGCCTTGGAAACAGAAAAACAATCATTAACTAGAACTAGCTTAGGTCATGAATGCACAAGGCTATAGGAAAATTAAAGGAACAACTCTGGCTACCATATAATAGTATAAGCACTATTAACAGGGAATCGGTGCTTAGAGCCAAGAATTAACTTAGAGACATTTATTAGAACATGAAAATTAGTAAGTGAGTATCACCATTTTCAGGGTGCCTCGTTGTAGGTCATGTGAAGCAATATAATGGACAACATTAATATCAAATACAGTTATTTCCACAGCTACAGAGAACAAATTGATGGTCTTATCACTACGCATGCAGTACTTAATCATGCAACTTAAACACTGATGTTATACAGAGATGTAAAATGATAGAAGGTTTAAGTATTAGAATTATACCCCTTTCTCGTCGTTCAACGCTTTTTATGCATACCCTAACATGATTTGAAATTGTTTCTAATGACTCCTCCCACGTACTATAAAGTTGTGCTCGGCATTCTTCAAAAAGCAGTGGCTCAAATACCCTGATGTAATCCTCAACCGAATCAAAGCGACCAGGAACACGTTGGAGCTCCTCTTCCTCTGCATCAAAGAAAAATATCGGTAAAGTTAGCAAGATACGACAAAGGCTAGATGTTATCATCTTCAAAACACGAGAACATGAAACTGCTGAACATATAAACCATAAGAAAGCAAACACACTGGGTGGAGATTTTGGGGGTCAAGAAGTCAGAAAAAGAAGAAAACACTAACTAAAGTAAGGTGTGATTTGGTTAACTTTAAATTCCAAATTCAAGATTTCAAAGGCAAAATAGAAAATGAAAGTAAATTTTGTTTGTTGCATTTTTCATATTTTATTGTGGAACCCACTTAAGACTTTGTGATTACTACTTGCCACAAAGTGAAGAACATTTAGTAGTTGGTCCCAGTTTATGATGATATGGGAAATTGTGACATCTGATCCATGATATATGATTAAAACAATTTTCACAAATGTGTGTTAAGGGTTTATCTTAGTAGAAAATAGATAAGTGGTTTAATGATCACATGAAGTTGGTTTTGGGGGTTCCAGGCATATATATAAATAACATATACCAATCCTGCCAACTATGACTTCACTCAAAACAAGTAGCAGAACCTAAGTATAACTAAAAAGAAAAGGCAAGTGAGCAAGAAAAAAAAAAATCAAACAGACAAAAGAGTTGTGTTTAATGAGCTTAGATATAGATACCTGGATGGTGCCAAAACTTTTCATTTGTCACCTCTCGAAGAAGTCGTTCCACTGATGAATCTTGACACTGATTGCTTGTTGTAGTTTGCTTCTTGGCAGGTAGTTTTTTCGCAGTTAATTTAAGGTCAGTTGCTGTCTGGCTGCAAATAGCTGGTTTCCTACCAGAGAACTGTGAATTCTTATGTTGCCTAGTGTCAGGAGGCAGTTTCCATGAACCCTGTCTGGGAACCCCTGGTGTTTGTCCTTCAGAAGACACATCGGTCGTGCTATTGAACCTCCTGGGAGGTACAATGGACCCAGAACTGTTGTCACCATCACTCTCAGGTTTACATTCATTTGGCTCCGCAAATCTACTTACTTCATTGCTCAACAAATCAGTTTGTTTAGTATCTCTAACTACAGACTGAGTTTGCTTATCCCCACGTTCCGCCTGTACCAAAGCAGAACGGGCTTCTTTCACAGTCCGGGTTATAGTTGGTGCAGGAATCTGCCTTCTAGGAGTCGAGGACTTCACAACACCAACTTGCTTTACATCATCTAAATTGAGAAACATAGTCTGCCTGTTACGCTTCTTCCCTAGCATTGCTTCCTTTTGCTGGTCCAGCTTAGGACGTTTTCCAAGGCTATTTCCATACTTTAATGCATGATTAGCTTCAATTCCTCTAACTTCTCTTTGTTTTGGCACTGGAGCAGATTCTTCTGGAACATCTATAGATACATCACCTTTTTTATTAATTGTTTCTGGATTCTGCCCCAAAAGAGGGCCACCATTTTCATTCTTAGCATTACCATGATCAGGAGATACACTATCAACACCTCCAACAGGGGGATTGCTGTCAATCATCTCAATTTCATTTTTTTCAGAGATTCGTTTATCACTAGTACCACCTGAGTCTTCACGAACAACAGTTATTTTGTAAGCATCGCCTGAACCCTCTGCATCAGACCATTCCCCTTCTTCCTTCTCCACATCCTGAGCATTTAATGAACCTGATTGTATACTTGGTGAAGCCTTCATATCATGTCCATTATGTGATTTGGATGATGAGGCAACACTGGTAAGCACATCCGCTAAACTATTTCTTTCAGCAGCAACATTAGATTCTTGAACAACTTTAGACCTTACGAAAGGCTGGAAACCAGATACAGAAGAAGCATGGGAGAAAGCATGATTATTAACTATCCCTTGGGGACCAGCAGGTGCCACAAACAAGTCAGTTGGTGCAGTATTTGATGGAATAGCCCTCTGAGGCTGGAAGCAAACAACAGTATCATTATCATCTTCATTTTCAGCAGGTGGCTCATTAAGATCAAATAGCAGCCTTCCTTTGGAGCCCATTTCGCAAGAAGTTGCATACAAGCAAACAAATATACCCAAATATGTCTACTAGTGTTTTTATTTGTTTATTTCTAGTAGAGGATAAACACTACAAGACCATCAAAGTGGCAGTCAGCAGTAATATTCAGACCTTGAGAATGTCCACATAAATAATAAAAGCACCTTCTGCACCAAAGATTGAAGGAAATGTGTAAGAAACAATGGTTGCGCGATCCTAGTTTTTACAAATAAAGGCCAAAAATTCATTGGGGATGTCTAAAGATATGTGGGTAATGGGTGACTTCATGCATTATTGTAACCTACTGAACCGTTGCACTAACTACTGCACCAGTTTTACTTGAAACCGTGGCCACTAGTTGGCGCAAAGCAAGGCTTTAAAACACGAAACAAATAGATAGAAAGGCACACACGCATATAGAAGCTAAAGCCTAATTGTGCCATTGCCAGTAATGAAGTGAAAGTGCACCTAAGGCACTTGTGGGTGTGCACTTATAAAAAGTGAGAAGGTGATTAAATTATACCTATACAAAATCCAAAATAGTCACTCATCTTTTTTCTTTTTGGAAAATGGAATGCATTAGTTTAAACCCCACCCCACCCAGTTGAAGCTCGAACCTATAAACAATTGGACAGCAGCAAGGCGCTTAAACAACTTGTGTTGTATCCTGAGCTGGGGACCCATAGTAACTCATCTTCCATGTTAATAATGCACATACAACATAGTATGTACAATACTTAACATGAACATATGCATGAACACAAGTATATGGATCCCAAGCAGTTTAAATCTAGAAACATGAGAATCTATAGGAGCTAATTAATGGTAAAATACTTTTGCTGCTTCGACATCACACAAAAAATCTTTCAAAAAACCAACCATCAGTAAACCATGTTGTTAGGTTTTCACGGAATCAAACAAAATCAACCCAGTAAAGAAGAAAGATGAACGCGATGCCTGAAATACAGACTGACTTGTACGAATACCTCATCACCGGAGAATGACAATAAACAGAAGATCCTAAATTAAAATTTTACAGTCCGTCCAAATTATGCCTTTTACATATCAAAAAGCCTCCAACCAAACCACATTCTTCGATTTAACAATCATTTTTACTCCTCCATAATTATTCAAGGCAAAGCACTAATAATAATAAAAGTAAACAACCATGAATGCATATAATACAGACAAAATTCCTGCTGTACTGTTATGAGTAAAAAACAAGTGCCAACCAACCTCCAATTACTACAAGCCGACATAAAATTGGTAAACTTCTATCCACATCAAATTCATCAATCCACCTAACTATACACAAACGAAAAACAAATAGTCATTTAAAAGAACACAGATTCCCAATGCAAACACACAGCTTACACCGGCAACTGAATATCACATAATCCCTAATTCATCAAAAATCACAAAAAAACTCTCAAGTTCAGATCGAAAATAGTTCCACTACAGGATTAGCCAATCACTATAGTCAAAACGAATTACTCATGAATTATTTAACGATCTATTTTCCAATCAATTTATTAATCTCTATTTTCAACCGAATTAACAGTCCTCTGCAAACCAAAAAAAATAAAAATCGAGAGAGAAGATTTTACCTCGAAAGGATATCAAATCTAGAGAGAAGATCAAAAGGAAAGATATAATAACAAAAAAAAAAATTACTAATAGTGTTTGCTAAATTTCAGATATCAGTGGTTTTGCGTGTGTTGTATCTATAGGCGATGAGAGCGGCGTATGAGAGAGAAAGAGAGAGGGGTTCACATCTGGGAGAGGAATGAGGAAAAAGAGATGGTTTTGAGGGGAATTTATAGGAAATAATAAGGGTGATGTCACCGGCTACGGGTGAAGCCGGTTGGCCAGGGGTTCAAATTCGCATCGAGAATTAAGCGGAGGGGCTTTTGCGTAATTTCGCATCACGGTCATAAAAAATTTCCCATGTTTTTTGTTGCATGAAGGGTTGATTGTTGAGAGCCACAATCATGAAGTTCGGAAAAATCATTGAATTCCTCAAAATTTAGGGAAATTAATTATTTTATTTTTAGAATGATTTAAAAAAATATAGTAAAATTATATCATGTGGAGTGAATATTAATGTGATAATACGTTACATTCTTGTAATCTTAAATTATTATATTTAAATCTATTTAAAAACCAACTACATTGATTTTGATTTAATTAAAGATTATTTGGAATAGGGGTTGGGGTATTTGATTATACTTAAATTATTATACTCTCCTGGTCTCGATTATATTATTCGGTTTAAGATAATTTTATAAATGCATAGTGATATGCTCGATATATAATCCCAAAAATATTACATGTATAAAAAATCAAATTGTCAATACATATACATAAATATATTAAGTATAATATAGGGAAAATAGAGAATTTTATTAAAAAAAATTTTACTTCTCGAAATTTTATCCGAAGTTTTATTCATCAGAGAAATTTATCCAAACGAATATTATATCTAGTAATTTTATCCAATTATGATGAGAGTAGTTTTTTTAACGATGAATCACCCGTTAAATCTCATATAGTGTGCACGCCGCACCAAACTAACGT
The DNA here is from genome assembly GCA_026898455.1 of Plectranthus barbatus. Taxonomy (NCBI): domain Eukaryota; kingdom Viridiplantae; phylum Streptophyta; class Magnoliopsida; order Lamiales; family Lamiaceae; genus Plectranthus; species Plectranthus barbatus. The sequence goes on along the minus strand of JAPKLW010001887.1, from coordinate 111,868 downwards.
CCACGTAAATTATTAATGAGTGTGAGATTGTGCGGAATTTAATGGATGATTCATCGTGAAAAAATTATTGCTTATTAAGTTTGATAAAATTTTCAAATAGATATTTTTTTTTTAGATTAAATTCCCAAACATATAAAATTATAATAAGTGAATTTTTTTTGGATAAAATTCCGTATTTTTACTATAGAATAATATGTTGTATTTATGGAAACACATAATTTACTAAAATCTCAAATATTGAAAATATCAATACATGACTCCAAATAATCATGTATTCAAGTTTTTTATTAAGTACAGTTGTTAGACTCCTAATAATCATTAAAACTTATTATGTACAAATAAAATCTTATTGAGATTTAATATAAAAAGAAAATGTGGTTTATGCTATTTTCCAAATTTACCCTTATGTGTTGGAACATTCTACATGAAAGACTATAAGTAGTTTTTATTTCTTAACAATAAAGTTCATGATGTTGTTGGGCTTTCAATTGAATTAAAGTATTTGCTTGTGTAAGTTTATTACTATTTTCTAATGTGAGTATTTTTTTAACTTAAATCAACTTATAAAATCACACGTATCTCATTCATAGCCACAACTCTGAGGTTAAATCAAATAATTTTTTAAGCATAATTCTCGATCGTGCTTAATTGCTTGATAAATTATATTTAACTTGATTAAGCATAATTTATAAAGCAAAAAAGCATAAAATCTGGAAAAATGTTTTAATCTCAACCATTATTTTTTGGAAATGAATGGTGTATACTGAAGTACTAAAATTAAAGTTTGTGCTAAATAGGAATGAATCTCAGCCCTTGGACTGATAGCATCAATGGTTGAGATTAAAGCATAAAGATTAAAAAATTAAGCATAATTTCCGTTCGTGCTTAATTGCTTTATAAATCGTGCTTAATTCGATTAAGCATTATTTATAAAGCAAAAAAGCATAAAATCTGGGAAAATATTTTAATCTTAACCATTGAATTTTTTAGATGAATGGTGTAGATTCATTCCTATTTAGCACAAACTAATTTTTAGTATGTGAGTCACTCCCTATATATATATATATATATATATAGAGTAGTGATCATATGTTACTCATTCTTTAGATGTTATATGAGACTAAATCTCAACCATTTATTTTATCAATCTAACGGTTATTAAATTATGAATTAATTTTTATTTTTAATGTGTAAATATAAATTAAGGGTACATTAGGTAGATTATGTAATTAATTTATATTATTCTCTTTCATTATCCAATCACACGTTGTTTCTTATTTTTCATTCTCTCATCTATAATTCCTATATAATTTTAAATGAGGGAAAATCTAGAATAGCCAATTTTTAAAAGTACATTCACAAAATAGCCACCCTTATGAAAAACTTCAAAAAATAGCCAAAGTACAGCTTTTTAGGTTAAAATGTCTAAATCAAGCAATCAAATCTTTTGAATTGTGTGAAATATTTAACGGTTTGTTTTTTTACTAATATAGTATGACAAAACCTTATTTTTTATTAATTTTTAGAATTGTTATGTATTAAAATATAATATTTCTTTGAAAACAATGTGGCAAGATTTCGGTATTTTGAAATATATCTCGTCTTTGTGAGATATATCTCATCTAATATTATAACACAACTCTATTTTTTAGTAATTTTGAAAGTTTTGATGAAATAAAAAAAAAATTGTTTGAAAACACTCCGGCTTGCATTCAGCGTTTTGAAATATATCTCTTCCAAGTGAGATATATTTCGTCAAGTCTAAGTGGGTTTATTTTAAAAAATAAAATATATTTAATTTAATTTTAAAAAATAAAATTAAATAAAATAAATGAGATGGATTTCGGAGTTTGAGATATATATTACGATTTTTTTATTTAAAGAAAATAAAAAATTGAATGATAAAATACTTAAAAATTGGATATATTTCACGGGTTATATTTCGCTAGATTGAGATGGATTTCGGAGTTTGAGATATATTTCGAATTTTTTATTTAAAAAAATAAAAAAAATTGAATGATAAAATACTTAAAAATTGGGTTATATTTCACGGGATATATTTCGTTAAATTGAGATGGATTTCGAAGTTTAAGATATATTTCGAATTTTTATTTTAAAAAAAAAATTGAATGATAAAATACTTAAAAATTGGGATATATTTCACGGGATATATTTCGCTAAATAGAGATGAATTTCGGAGTTTGAGATATATTTCAAATTTTTTATTTAAAAAAATAAAAAAATTGAATGATAAAATACTTAAAAATTGGGATATATTTCACGGGATATATTTCGTTAAATTGAGATGGAATTCAGAATTTGAGATATATTTCGAATTTTTTATTTAAAAAAATATTAAAAAAAATTGAATGATAAAATACTTAAAAATTGGGATATATTTCACGGGATATATTTCGCTAAATTGAGATGGAATTCGGAGTTTGAGATATATTTCGAATTTTTTATTTTAAAAAAATAAAAAAAATTGAATGATAAAATACTTAAAAATTGGGATATATTTCACGGGATATATTTCGCAAAATTGAGATGGATTTCGGAGTTTGAGATATATTTCGAATTTTTTATTTAAAAAAAATTAAAAAAAATGAATGATAAAGTACTTAAAAATTGGGATATATTTCATGGGATACATTTCGCTAAATTGAGATGGATTTTGGAATTTGAGATATATTTCGAGTTTTTTATTTAAAAAAAATAAAAAAAATTGAATGATAAAATACTTAAAAATTGGGATATATTTCACGGGATATATTTCGTTAAATTGAGATGGAATTCGGAATTTGAGATATATTTCGAATTTTATATTTAAAAAAATAAAAAAAAATGAATGATAAAGTACTTAAAAATTGGGATATATTTCATGGGATATATTTCGCTAAATTGAGATGGATTTTGGAGTTTGAGATATATTTCGAGTTTTTTATTTAAAAAAAATAAAAAAAATTGAATGATAAAATACTTAAAAATTGGGATATATTTCACGGGATATATTTCGTTAAATTGAGATGAAATTCGGAATTTGAGATATATTTCGAATTTTATATTTAAAAAAATAATAAAAATTGAATGATAAAATACTTAAAAATTGGGATATATTTCACGGGATATATTTCGCTAAATTAAGATGGAATTCGGAGTTTGAGATATATTTCGAATTTTTTATTTTTAAAAAATAAAAAAAATTGAATGATAAAATACTTAAAAATTGGGATATATTTCACGGGATATATTTCGTTAAATTGAGATGGAATTCGGAATTTGAGATATATTTCGAATTTTTTATTTAAAAAAAAATTGAATGATAAAATACTTAAAAATTGGGATATATTTCGTAAAATTGAGATGGATTTCGGTAAAATTGGGATATATTTCGATTTTTTTATTTAAAAAAAAAATTGAATGTTAAAATACTTGAAAAATTGGGATATATTTCAAGGGATATATTTCGCAAAATTGAGATGGATTTCGGCAAAATTGGGATATATTTCGGAAAATTGAGATGGATTTCGGCAAAATTGGGATATATTTTGCAAAATTGAGATGGATTTCGGCAAAATTGGGATATATTTCAGCAAAATTGAGATGGATCTCTGCGAAATGAGATTTATTTCGATTTTTTTTTAATTCATACTATATTATACTTTAATTACATCTATCATTTATATAATTAAACACTAACTTAGACAATTGTAATTCAATATTACATTATAGTTTAATTAGAACTATAATTTATTTAATTATACACAGTTATATACAATTATAGTTCAATACTACATTATACTTCAATAAGAACTATAATTTATATAATTACACACTAATGTAGACAATTGTAGTTCAATACTACATTATAGTTTAATTAGAACTATAGGTTATTTAATTATACACAGTTGTATACAATTATAGTTCAATACTACATTATGCTTCAATAAGAAATATAATTTATATAATTACACACTAATGTAGACAATTGTAGTTCAATACTACATTCTAGTTTAATTAAAACTATAATTTATTTAATTATACACAGTTCTATACAATTATAGTTCAATGCTACATTATACTTCCATAAGAACTATAATTTATGTAATTACACACTAATGTAGACAATTGTAGTTCAATATTACATTACAGTTCAATTAGAACTATAATTTATGTAGTTATACACAGTTGTATACAATTATAGTTCAATACTACATTATATTTCAATAAGAACTATAATTTATGTAATTACAACTAATGTAGACAATTGTAGTTCAATACTACATTATAGTTTAATTAAAACTATAATTTATGTAATTATACACAGTTGTATACAATTATAGTTCAATACTACATTATACTTCAATAAGAACCATAATTTATGTAATTACACACTAAATAGTTCAGTTAGAGTTATAATTTCATTGAAATATAGTCCAAATTGGGCACCTACTCATCAAAATTGTGATATATTTCAGTAAATTGGGATATATTTGATGTAATTGGCCTAGATCTTGGTCAATTGAAATGGAATTCGTTGAAATATAGTTCAAATTGGGCTACTACTCATCCAAATTGGGATATATTTCGGTAAATTGGGATATATTTTATTTAATTGGCCTAGATTTCGGTCAACTGAAATGGATTTCGTTATACTTGAATACAATTGAGGACGAAATCGGTGATACAACACTACACCCTCCTCAAATTTTTTAGACATATCACATCACTATTACTTTTACACATGAATTTCTGTGCCAATTTTGTTTTTCACTTAATAAATGCCTGCAAATATTCTCAATTTTATTGAATTTTTGAACTACTTTCACGTGAACCTGTGTGCTCAATAAATACATTCAAATATGCACAATAATTCATGCACGACAAGAATTGTTACTATACACTACACAAATTGATTTAGACAAACTTGCTCAATAATTTCACATTTCACTCCTTTTGTTAATTTTTTTAAACGATATATTTTTTTCCAAATTTTCACTTATATTTAAGGGAGGAGGGTTTTACTTCAAATTCACATCTCACTACAAATGGCCTTTGTCTCCAATCCACTAAATACATGCATATGTCCTTTCTCTTTATTCCACTCAAACTATATTCCACTCCAAATGCATATGTTATTCCTCTTTATTCCCCTCATACGATGTAATAAAAAAAGAGCCAAGAAATCGTGCACTTGCTCAAATGGAAGAGGATTTTTCCTACGTCAAACAGTCCGGAAGAGGATTTTTCCTACGTCACATAGAGTAGGTGTCCTTGGTCCGGATTCCTCCACGTCTTTCTCCTTTTTCCGAAACTACAAATGGGGCAAGCGATCACCGGATGGTCCCACCACCTCAACGTTAGCTTCTTCGTTACGGGAAAAGAGATGAAAGCTTATAGTAAGTGAGCTGCAAAATGGTTGCTATTTCTGAAGGAAAACCGGTGGCTTGCGAGAAACAAAATTGATGGCCGCCGACAAGCAATTTTGTTGCTCACTTAATATATTTAAGTGGCGAAAGAGATGAAGGTGACCGAGCTTCACCAACATCTCCTTCGCTAGTTCGCCGACTGCTACATCTTTCTACAACCATTGGCAATGCTATCTCCGTCTGTGTTTCGGCGACTGCAGAATGTGTATCAAAATGTGTAATATTTTAGACATATTGTCGAATAATATTCGCATTCAAAATAATACAATTGTGAGTGAGCTTGTAATTTAGTGCTTCGAATATTGTAGCAAAATATTAAATTATTTCGTTTAAATAAAAATTAAAATAAAGTTCAATTGGGAGTGTGCTTGTAATTTCGTCCAATTTTGTTTAATGCTCATTATGTTGAGTTTGAATTCAAGTTATTTTAGAGTACAAAATAAGATTCATATTTCAACAATTTTTTAATATAAATTTAAATAAAAGAAAAAAAATTGAGAATGATTTCGGACTGTGAGATATATTTTGATTTTTAATGGGATATATTTTGGCAATTTGAGATATTTTTCATTTTTTATTTTAAAAAATTATAAAATCGGATGAGAAATAACTCTAAATGAGGCAAGATTTAAAGGGATATATTTCACTATATTGAGATGGATTTCGGCAAATTGAAATATATTTCAGTTTTTATTTAAAAAAAGTATAAAATCGGATGAGAAGTAACTCTAAATTGGGCAAGATTTAATGGGATATATTTCGCTAAATTGACAAGGATTTCGGCAAATTGAGATATATTTCGGTTATTATTTAAAAAAAATTATAAAATCAGATGAGAAATAGGTGTAAATTGGGAAAGATTTAACGGGATATATTTCGCTAAATTGAGATGAATTTTGCGAATTCAAACCCAATTCCTTATGAGTTAAATCCCAATTTAAATGCAAGCTTCATCTACTATTATATTCGAACTCCAGCCAAAATTAAAATAACTTTCATTTGTAAACTCTAATTTCATTGATTATAATAATTTCATTAATTAAAATTATAATTTCATTAGTAAAAATAATAATATGGTGAATTATAAATGAATAATAATAAAATAAGCATATTTTTTAAAATAAATATGGTGAATTCCGGCTAGAATATCGAACTCAAGATTAAAATATTGAACTCAAGCTGAATATATTTCCTTAATATTTTATTTTTGTATTTTTACTTAATAAAATAGTGAATAATAAATGAATTATAATAAAATAAAGATACTTTTTAAATAAATATAGTGAATTCTAGCCAGAATATCGAACTCAAGCTGAAAATGACGAAATCAATATGAAAATGCCGAAATCAAGATGAAAATGCTGAAATCAAGCTGAGTAGATTTTCTTTAATATTTTATTGATTTATTATTACTTTTCAAATGAAACCTTTAATATTTAATAATAAAAAAATCATTTTGTAAGAGTTTACACGGAAACCGAAAAAATTGAATGGTAGACTAAGACATATATGACAGACAAAGTACAAATTGGCTATTTTGTGTAGTTTTTCATAAGAGTGGCTATTTTTTACATGTAGTTATAAAATTTGGCTATTTAAAATTATTTCCTCATTTTAAATAATCATAATTTCTTCAATTTGAATTATTTTTCACTTATTATATATCAAATTAAAGATAATTTAATTACCTTTCAAACAAAATCCCTATTACATATGTTAGGAATAAGGTAATTATAGCAAAATCAAATAATGTAATAGCTAAAACTAAATAAAGTAACATAATAATAAGAATAATGTAATACTGTAATACTAATAAAGATAATTACATATTGATGAATAAAGAGAACTATTTGTTTATTTTTTCGGCAATATACAATGAACACATAATATACAAAACAGTCGATATACAATGCACCATTCAGACAATACTTTTATCAACGTCATGCAACCGCAAAAAAAAAAAAAAAACAGACATGAATAATATAATATACAGTCAAATAATGTAATATACAATCAATACATAATGTACCACTCACTCAATATATAATGTATCATTCAGACAACTCTTTGATCTATATCATGCAACCATAAAAAATACATACATAAATAATGTACATACGGTTGAATAATGTACTATAAAGCCGATACATAATGTACCACAACACATATTGTACCATTCAGACAACACTTTGATCTATATACTGCAACGCAAAAAAATAGATATGAATAATGTAATACTCATGTGACACGTAATGTATCACTCAGTCGATGCACAATGTACCATTCATGCAATAATTTGATCTATATTGCAACCGAAAAAACAAACATGGATAATATAATACAAAGACGACACATAATGTAGCACTCGAACACCTTTTTTATGTATAAAATGCAACCGCAATTGTGAAATCAAGATATTCCCCAATTTTTATAAGAATAGCATCGAAATTAGGTAAGTATACTATATCATTACATTATTCTCTATATTATGGTACATTATTTAGCTTTACCGATTACATTATTTAGTTTTACTTTGATTATCTTATTATGAACATATGTACTAGGGATTTCGTTTGAAAGATAATTAAATTATCTTTAATTTGATATATAGTATGTAAAAAAATAACTTAAATTGAATGAGTTATGATTATTTAAAATTCTATAAGAATAATAGAGGAGAGAGAATATTGATGGGAGAGAGAAACAAGTAATAACGTAACATTGGGTTGGTTAATGAAAAAATAATAATATAAATTAATTACCTCATTACCCTTATTATATATTTAATCATTAAAATTTAAACTTAATCCTATCCATCCAAATTCAAATTGGAAGGTTGAATTTTAGTCTCATATAACATAGGAAAACTAGGTAACTATATAATGCAACCCTATATATATATATATAGGGCAGTGATCAGGTGAGAATAGGAGTTACTATGAGAAATAAGAATTGATCTCGCACGTCCATCTCATCAAATCGACGAACAAGATTCATTCTCAGCAAATTGAAAAATGCGGCATTTTTGCCCCAATATCCTGCAGTTTTAGCCTTTAAAGGCTAAAACTGTAAAAAAACTCGAACACAAATAGCAACCTGCATTTTAAACCCAATTAACTTCATTTTTAGCCCAATTTACTTCATTTTTACATAAATACGAATAAAAAAAAAATTAAACATCTTCTTCTTCAAAGCAGCAACACGAGCGTAGTCTCTATAAAACTCAATACCAACATCAACAGTTCTAAAAACTATGCCATTAAAATGCTTCATCCCATCAACGCACTTTGGAATAAATGAACCTGTAAGATACAAAAATGCACAAAGTTAATACTAAAGATGTACAATATAATAGTAAAAATGAACGTCGGTTTGAATACACACTTTGGAATAAATGAACCTGTAAGATACAAAAATGTACAAAATTAACACTAAAGATGCACAATATAATAGTAAAAATGAACGTCGATCTGAATAAAACAAATTTTTTTAAACTATATTCATGCACAATAAACAAAGTCGAGACAGAACACGAATGTGAAATCCAGAAACAAAGAAAAAAATCTGATCGACAGAAGAAATATAAATAAAATCGAACGAAGAAGTAAGAAGAAATCAAATCGCACGAAGAAAGGAATAAAAAATATAATGAGATACTATTTCAGATTTTTTTTTAAAAAAGCTAAAATTACAAAAATAGCCTTAATTTTGCAAAATTGCAGGATAATCGATGAAAATTGCGCACGAAGTGTAATAGATCATGAGCGTTGAATCACAAAATCAAAGGTTGAGATTTATTCTCATTTCTCATACTAAAAACTATTCGTATATAATCACTACTTTATATATATATATATATATATATATATATATATATATATATTGTTTGGTCAGTCTCTAACAGCCCAGCCCAAATGAAATTATATGAAACTAATGGGCCGATAACCCATTACACTTTAGCAATATTCACCAAACAACAACCTTGTAATTAAGGGTCTAATGATGGATGCCTAACGAGTCTATTGATCGAACCTAGCAAAGAAGAAGCAACCCTGCAGCAATCTAGACTCAACGACGTCGAGCCCATTAAGGCCCAGTCAATGAGAATAATCAGTCAAAGTTATCCAACCACTACCCCTAAATTTTAGGAAATTTGTTAGGGTTTAGACCTAAGAATAGGCTTCTAATTTCAATTATAAATAGGCTTTTAATTTCAATTATAAATAGGGTGATATTTTTTACGGCAATGAAGAAACGTCCCGCACTATCAGTTCTATTTAATTTTTTTTTACCTTTCTATGTAACCCCAATTTCCATATTTCGACTCTTTATAGTTCTAAATTATTTTGATCACGATACAAGTTCATAGGCTTCATTTTATTCTATAAAATCGAACCTCAATACTTATCACTAATTTAATAAGACCCGAAAAAAATAAATAAAATAAAACACAAGCAATTGCAAAAATTTAATGCGATTGAATGATATGGTAAATCCACTTGTAAAGGCGCTTTTAATTATGTGCGTATTACATTTACATGTGTCCCCCACATTATTGTAAAAATCGAACTAAGCAAATTTTAGCCAACTGTTGAAAATATTTTTATATTTAAATTTTAAATATATAAAATAATTTTTTATAATATAATTTGCATTTATTTAAACTTACACACCTAGATATGCTCGGGAAATTTCGAACCCAATACATGGTACGTTGCTCATAAACTCACCAATTCCGTGGTATTGCGTCGAAATTTATTTCGATCAGAAATACTCACCTACCCACTGTGGGCACGTGTTAATGTGCCCACCATTAATGTGGCAACATAGCATTAGTGGTAATAATTATTAATATTAATCCCACCACTAATATTATATTGCCACATCACCTGTGAGTATACTCCCTCCGTCCCGGTCAAATTGTCCACATTTGACCGGGCACGATAACCAATATATGTGAGTGGTAGTGAGAGTTAGTGGGATGAATATTTTATTGATGGGTGTAGAGAATTTGCTATTTTAGGAAAGTAGACTAATATTGTGGGACAGACGAAAAAGGAAATATGGACAATTTACTTGGGACGGAGGGAGTATTAACATTTGTCCACCAAGGGTAGCTCGTAGCTGAGCATTTCTGTTATTTCGGTAGCTAATCTATAAATTTAATCATTAATAGGAATTTATATGGTTGTTTGGGCCCCCACGCAAAAGCCCGTTGAAAATATGGGCTCGTAGATTTCAAGATTCTCTAATTTTTGTTGGGCTAGATTGGGGCCCGGGAAGAAACGAAAGTTGTATTCATTTGCCGTTAAGCCCAATGGATTGCCGTTATTGGGCCCGTACCGCCCAGCTGATGCCTACTTTTTCTTTCCGAATCCATTCATTTTTTTTTATTAAAAAAAAAGTCATTATAATTAGAATTTTTTAATTGAATACTCTCAAGTCTCAAGTTCATGAATTTTATTGAGCTTTTGTTGAGCTTAAACAAACTTTATAAATTTAGAATATATTTAAATATTTATTATTATTTTTTTTTAAAGTTATTTATTCCAAAATTGGTATCATATTAAAATTCAAATTTTCTTATTTATAAAAATATTTATCATTATTGTTGCTCTTAATCATTAAAATTTTTCTTTATAAAATTAGTTATTTTATATTTCTCACTAATTTTAGCTAAAAAACTTGCTAACAAATCGGATAATATAATACTTAAGTTTAGTGCGTTTAATAAAAAAGTTTGAACAAACTTTTACTAAATCAAAATTCGAATAACTCTCAAATAATTTGGTTGACTTAGTATTCAAATTGCAAAATTATGCAATAACATTTTCATCAAAGACGTAAATAAAATAAATATTATTGTAACATAATAATTTGCATAAAAGGATAGAATTTGATAAAAGGCGACATGCGTAAGCGCACATTAAAATATGAAAAAAAGAGTAATTAATGTTGCCTGGGTTTCGGAATCAGGGAATGGAATGATTCCGAAACCCACCGTTTGGTAGTCGGGTTTCATTCCCGTGGGAATGACTTGATTCCCAAAAATATGGGAATCCCCATTCCCCTATAATTTGGGGGGTTTCATTCCATTCCCATTTTTATGCTCAAATTTATTTTTTTAATTATTATTTCCCATAATATTAGTATTAATATAATAATATTATAATATTAAATAAGAATATTATTATAAGACATTATATTAATTATGATGTTATATAAATATATTATTATATAATCTTAATTATAATATAAAATATTATCATAATTATATATTATTATATTATTTAGTAATATTAATAAATAAAATATTATTATTAAGTAATATTAATAAATACATAAAATATTATATTAATAATGATGTTATGTAAATATATTATTATATAATATATTATTTAGTAATATTAATAAATAACATATTATTTAATTATATTTAATAATATTAGTAGAATAGTTATAATATAAAATATTATCATAATTATATATTATTATATTAATAAGTAATATTAATAAATAAATAAAATATTATTATTAAGTAATATTAATAAATACATAAAATATTATTATTATAAAATATTATATTAATTATGATGTTATATAAATATATTATTATATCATCTTAATTTTTTATTTTAATTATATATTATTATTATTATTATTATATTTTTAAAAATTAACAAATAAAATAAAATGATTATTAATATATAATTTAAAATTAAATATTAGTAATCTTAATATAATTATGATATCATTATAAAATATTATAGTAATTATGATATTATATGAAATTTTAATTAATACATAAACGTATTAGTATATAATCTTAATTATAATGTAAAATGTTATCATAATTTTATATTATTATATTATTCAGTAATATTAAAAAATAATTTTAATTGATAAAATTATATTAATTATTTTAAAATAATCATTTAACATTAATATAATTATAAATAAATATATAATATTATTTTATTTTTTATTATCAAATTAATTATTATTTGTGTATTATTTAGCATTTTTCTTAATATATAAATTTAAAATGATTCCAAACCCATCTTCTATACCAAACATCTTTATTGGAATAGTTAAACCCATACCCATTCCCTTTACTTTCAAACCCATAACCATACCCATACCCATAGTGATTCCCACACTTATACCAAACGCCCCCTAAGAAAATGGAAGACATCAAATCAGTCACAAAATATACTTCGAAATCATTGCTTCTTCTCAAAATATCACACAAAATAATTAATGTGCCGACTTTCGCGCAAACCGCCTTTTGCATTAAATAAAAACTAATATTTTGATATAAACTAACTCAAAAGAAAAATCTAGCATAAAGTTTATTAGAATTTATTAAATATATCATTAAAATTACAATAATTATATCATTTTAATATGGCAAAAGTCTCATATGAGATGATCTCATCATTTTTATTGTGAGACGAATTTAATGAAATAATGTATTTTTTTTATTGCAAATGATGTTTCACCATTTTTATTGTGATATGAGTTTAATGAAATGATGTATTTCTTTGTTGCAAATGATATATTTCTTTGTTACAAATAATATAATTCTTAAAAATGAAATGTATTTAACTTATTGAAATGATATATTAAGGTCCGTCTCACAATAAAAAAATAGTGAGACCGTCTCTTAAGAGACCAACTCCAATAATATTTTTGTTAATGTTGTAGGTAGGATAGGTAATTGTGCGTGTTGTGTCTTATCGTGTCGGGTTATTATCGTGTTTGAACTTAACGGGTTTATGTTGTGTTTAAGAGGTTTGTATCGTATTATTATCGTGCATTTGATCAAAAAAATTTAATTCTAAGTGTAAAGCTGACAATTTACGTAAGATAGATACTTATTGTTTCGGGTCGTTATCGTGTTTGAAATTAAAAGATTGTATCGTGGTCCTGTTTGAACTTAATAGGTTCGTGTCGTGTTTGTGCTCATTATCGTGCGGATTTGTATGAATTTGTCCTAATTTGCTAAGGAAGCAAGTCCCAACGGATTATTCCTAATATACCTAGAGACAAAAAAAGGAAAAAGTATAACATTTTGTAAATATACCTAATATTATGAATATTTTCTTTTTTCCATTTGGAAACAAATAGTGGTATAATCCAATTGAGACGAGTTTGACTCATTTATCGAGTTGAGCTTGTAGCTTTTTTTATTGAATATTTTTAAATTCACGAACTTTATCGAGTCTAAATAAACTTTATAAATTTTAAATATATTTTAAATATTCATTATTATTATTTTAAAAGAAAAATTATTTATTCCAAAATTCATATATTCATGCTCAAATTTCATAGTTTCTCATTACTAGAAATATTTATCTTTATTGTTACTCCTAAATTATGAAAATACTACTTTTATAAAAATAATTATTTTATATTATCTATTAATTTTAGATAAGGAGCTTGCTAATGAGCTTAACAATGGGTTAGTATAATGTTTAAATTTGGTTCATTTGATAAAAGAAATAAAACAAACTTACATCGAATCAAAATCCGAATAGATCAAAATAGTTCAATTCAGTTATAACCCAAGAAACAGGTACTCAATGCTATCGTATAAATAGATCCCTTGAATTATATGCCATATTCATTAAATTTTCATACATTCTTGTAATATTTGAAGCAGAACCATAAATCGAAAATCGTTAGATAATTCATCACTTGTGATCAATAAAACCATTCTCTTTTGTGTAATTTATTGTTTATTTTATTATCAATATTTATTTTGTAATAAAAATATAAATAATACTTTCTTCGTCCCACTTTAATTGTATATCTTTCTTTTTTTATCCGTCCCATTTAATTATCTACTTACCTAAAATAGAAAATTAATACACACTCATTAATAAAATTCTAATTTCATCTATCTCTACTCACATTGGTTATTGTGTCAAAAACAAAATGGATAATTCATCCGGGATTGAAGGAGTAATAGGAAAAACTATGAAAAATACCATAAAGTAATTGTTAATTGTGAAAAATACCATAATGTTTGATTTTATTAATTAAAAATATACTCAATCGTTAATGATTTTGATGAATCATACATTAAATATTGCTTGACATTTCATTTTTTTGGTATATATGTAACATAGATTGTATTAAAATTAAAATATGATTCCTCTGAATTTTGATACCGTTAGCGATATAGGATATTTTTATTTGACATAATCAAATATTAGAGAATAATTTAATGATATAAGAAACTTTATGATACTTTTCATAGTGAAGAGTATTTTTCGTAAATAAAATGAGATATTAAAATATAATTAAAGAAAAAGCAAACAATAACATATTTTTCATAATTATCAATATTTTAGAGTATTTTTTATATATTTTAAAACTTGTCATAAATGATCGAGTGAGGCGCGGCCTGAGGGGTTTACGTGAAGTAGTTCAGATACAACGATCCTAACCGCCGTTAAAGTAAACGTTGACGGCCAGCACCGGTTTGGTGTGAACAAATCTAATGGTGCATCCGCAGCTGCGTGCCACGTGCACAGCTAGACAACCACCAGAGCTGCGCCGTTACGACACGTGGAGATAGGGTCACTAAAACATATTTTGGTGGGCCCCACTCTGAAAAAGTGGGATTGCTTTGTTAAGACATTTTAAAAAACAATGCTTATTGTTGTTGTAAAAATCCAAATTAATTTATTTCTTGTTCAACTAATCTTCGTTCTATTATACTCCATCTGTCCCAATTTATTAGTTTCATTTATCTTTTTTATTTGTTCCACTTATTAGTCTTTTTTTTTTAAATGACAAATTTTTTAACACTCATCAATAAAATATTAATTCCACTACACTCACAAACATTGATTATTGTGTTATTTTGGTTTGGGACTAATAATTAGGGACGGGGGAATAATTATTTTCTTTAGTTTTTTTTTATATATAAAATACATGAAAAGTAGGATTGCTTTGTTAAGACTTTTGAAAATAATGTTTGTTGCAAAAACCCAAATTAATTTATTTTTTGTTCAACTAATTTTGTTTTCCTATAATTATTTTTTTTAGTTTTTTCTTAAAATATATTTATTTAAATTCATACATCGATATATTTTCAGAAAGTCTAGAATCAAAAATACTTTCAACACCATACCAGCAAGACAAATCTAGCTATTGAATTGGGGTACACTTGCTTCCCCGAAATTTTATTTTCATTTTATTAATTATGCATATTTATTAATATATATATATATATATGCATACTATTTATATATATATTTACAAAATAAATTTCCAATTTATATTGTAGCTTTAGTTTTAAATTTTGAATAGATACTGCATAAGCATAACTAGGAGTGTAATCGAACCGAGTCGAGTAGTGTCGTGCTCAAGTTTGACTCGTTTAGTTTCGAGCTTTTAATCGAATACTTTAATGTTTACGAACGTTATCGAGCTTTTATCGAGCCTAAACGAACTTTCTAAATTTGGAATATACTATTTAAGATTTTCATTATTATTTTGAAGAAAAAGTTATTTATTCAAAAAAAAAAAAATCATATTCATGCTAAATTTCTATATGTTTTTCATTATTAGATAGATTTATCATTATTGTTACTCTTAAATCATAAAAATATTATTTTTATAAAAGTAATTATTTTATATTTCTTACAAATTTTATCTAACGAGCCTGCTCACGAGTCAAATACGATGATGCTCAAGTTTGGTTCATTTAATAAACGACTTTTATTAAACGAACTCGAGCGAGCTTTTATCGAGTCGAGATTCAAGTAGCTCACGAACAGTTTGATTCATTTATACCCCTATGTAATATGTATAACCGGACTATGACACTATTAATCGTTAATTTTAATTAGCGTAGCTGTAGCAAGTGATGGTGGGCTACAGGGATCGTTGCCAGCTGTATACCTATTTTGGCTTTCTCAATCTATACGCTGTTTCGTTTAAAAATCTTATTGTCTAAATTGTTATTCCTTCCATCCCGATTAAATAGTCATCTTTTGATCGAACACGATAATCAATGTATATGAGTGATACTATGATAGTAAAAATAATATTTTATTAATGCGTGTGAAAACTTATTATTTTAGAAAAGCGACATAATATACGGGGATGAACTAAAAAGGAAAAATGAACTAATATGCCGAGACACAACGAAAATTTGATATATTCTTAAATTTTTTAATTTGGATTGGTTGTTTAAAGTGAATCGAAGTTTCAGTTTCAAATTACCATCTCTATGTATTAATTATTTAATTCATAATTATAAATCATAAATTTATAATCACATTTTAGTATTAGTTAATAAAAACTATAATACTTTTAAATATATTTAATGCATATTCAATTTAAACTGTCTCACAATACAAAAGATTAAAATTGAACCAAAACAAAATTCAATTCATACTCAAAGTAAAATTGTCCAAAACTATCATTTCGACTCAATTTTCGACCAATGTAGCTCTAAGCTTTGTATGAATATTTATTTGTTTGCTCAATCCAAATTTCAGCAAAAAAGTAATTGATAATTTAAAAAAAAAATAAAAATAAAAAGGCAAATTCAACCCTTGATTTGTTCCATTAATTGGTTTCCTAGCTATATAAAGTTGAATTTGGTTAGATATCGATATGTTTAATATAAAAACAGTGATCAATAAAATCACAATATTTTTTTGAAGAAATAACTCGATGATTAATTTAGGGAAATTATATTCCTCAGCCAAAGAGAAAAACATGACTATATTATATGTCGAATACAATGTTTCAATATTTAAGATACTATTATTATTAATTATCATACTCCATGTCTACAAAATCTAATAATAAACTCAAATATTAATAAGATTATGGTATTAGAATTCACATTAACCTTCACAAATACTTTAACCATTAATATTTAATATCAGTGGCGGATCCAAAATATTTCTCTAAGTAGGGTTCAATTTTTTTTTCTTGCATTTATAACCTTTTTTTTTTTACGAGGGATTATCTTATAAAATATTGAATCACGATACTATTCTGATTAGGGGCATTATTTAATTGCGACAAATTTTTTTAAGAGCCCATCTTATTGTTTTTAGTTTACGATACAATTTTTATAAATGATGTATTTCACTATTTAAGTATAATATATTTTTCACAATTTTAATGATATATATAAATACTCCCTACGTCCCGGTTTATTATGCCCTTTTCTTTTCGGCACGGAAATTAAGAGTTGTAAGTGTAGAATGAGTTAGTGGAATGAATATTTTATTGTTGAGTGTGAAAAGGTTACCATTTTTAGAAAGAAGCCAATTTAATTGGGACGCCCGATTTGGTAAGAAGGTCTATTTCTATTGGGACCGAGGTAGTATACTTATGCATTTAGTAAGTTTATTTTATAAAATAAGATTTGTGAGTAGGAGACACATCTCTTAATCGGTAGGCATGATAGAAAGAAAAGAAAAGGTAATTTAGATAAGATGATGAGAGTAAAGGCATACCAACTTTGCTAAGAAAGATAGAATGATGGAGAGACAATTGGTGAAGCCCATAGTGTCACTTTGGAAACATATTTATGTCTCAATTGAAAAAGAAATAAAAAAGTTGATATTTTTTCTAATGCAATGATTAAATATAGTTTTGATTGCAAGATCATCCAAGATATGTGATTTCTGAAATAATTAAATTTAATATTAAGATATAAATATGCAATATGAACTAGTTTATGACAGTGGATATCTAAATCAGATGACCACGTTTACATTATATTCTTCACAAAACATATTGATTGCAAAAAAGAAAAAAAAAAAGAATTACACTTTCATTATCTAAAAGCATTTATTTTTGTTATAGATAATGAAATAGCTTAAATCTTATCATTAAAGATAGATAATTAGACCCCACTATGTGTAAACCTTCTCATTTATACGAATTATTTTGTCAACTCTAAAATAATTAATTTTGGCGGTAAGTATATAGTAGGGGTGAGTTTTCGGTTATTTCGGTTGGTTTTTACTTAAAAAATAACCGAACCGAAATAACCAAATTTTTTTATACACAACCGAACCGAACGGAACAAGGTTGATAACCGAACCGAATTTCCAGTTCGGTTTTCGGTGCATAATTTTGGTTTAAACCGAAATTTTTTTAAAAAAAATTATAAAACCTAGAAGCGAGACAACGAACGCAGATTCGGAGGAGCTGTGAGCGAGACAACGAGCGCGTAATAAAAGCAAGGAGGGCTGAATCGGTTGACGGCAAGTCAGGTAGGCCGGCACCGACGCCGGCGAGTCAGGGGAGGGTTTGAGTGTGTTGTGCGACAGTGACCGAGGAGGTTGTGCGGCGGTGGCTGTAGTGGTTGAAGATGTGAATGAATAAGAATTTGCACAATTAGGTTGAAGACGTGGCTGTTGTTGTGTTTAGGTTTAGATTTTTTTAAAATAAAAAATTATGTGTATTATTTATATATTAATTATACATATAAAATAATATTATATATATATAATTTCGGTTTTCGGTTATTTCGGTCCGGAGAAAAATATAACCAAACCAAACCGAAATAACCAAAATTTTTCAGTTCGGTTCGGTTTTTGATTATTTCGGTTTCTTGCTCACCCCTAGTATATAGCATGTAAAAATATTTTAATATATTTAAATCAATTATTTATTTTCTTATATTGATTATATTCTACATTTAATTATAGGTATTCAACCGACTTATTAGTCTATGTATTCCCATCACTAAGTAAGGATCTACACAAATCAACTTACTCGAACTTCCAACTCGTTAAAAATCATTAAGTGAAGCTCGTTAATTAAACGAGTCGAACTTAAATTTTATAAAATTTAATTCGCGAGCAAGTTCATACACTAAAATTAGCTTGAAATATAAAGTAATTACATTTCAACTAACTATTTATATAATTTAAGGAAATTTATAGTAACAAGTATGACACTGATATTGATTACTTTACTATTTACAAGGAATAAATTAAATTTAAATATAAAGATGGTATGTTTTAGAACAAAATTAGTTCATTATCAATAAATAATAAATATATTAAAATATAAATTTAATTTCAACAAATTTATTTATGTTCAATCAAATTTGTAAATATATAAATATTCAACAAAAAAATTTAAAATTTCGCTTGAATTGTTCATCTTTCATTTTTTGTTTGTCTCACTTCATTTGTGTCATTCCTAAATGTGAACCTTTTTCACCTATAATCCTGTTCGATTAAACCGGGATAATTCAGCCGGACGGATGGAATATTATTTTCTAAGAATATTCTTAGTCACTAAAAACATAAAATACATAATTAAAAAAAACCAAACAAATGTCTTTCACTCCCTTTCCATTTGCACACACACGCGGCATCCTATACTTACATGTAATTTTTTAAAATATTTAATTTAAATGTTATAGCAAAAATATAAAATAAAATCAACAGTCTCAAAGTTAGGTAGAAAAAAATAAATATATAAAACTTTAGTGGTCGAATGCAATATAAATATATCCACATTTCCAAATTTCAGTCAACCAGAATTGCGTGGTCGGCTGCATTAAACACAAGAAATCCTTTTATTTTTTCTAATTTTATTTTGTTGATTTTGGCATTAAATTTCTAATTGGGTTTGACAATTAACGTGTGAAGTAACGACGGAGAGATTAACGGCGAAGACGTTTCCGTTAGTGGACCCCTGCGACGCAGACGGACTTTGTACTTGTTGGGTCCCACAGCATGCTACTGCTCCCGGGCCCACATGGGAACTCAGTGGAACCTTCTTGCTCCGTTATAAAGCAGACCTCGACGCCTCGAGTTTTCTCGCTTCGCTGCAAGTAACATACATTGATTGAGCAGTTCTCTCTCTAGTCTATTCATCATTTTGTGTTTATTTTTCTCACTCATCAAGAAGTATCTCGATTGCGCTGGTAATCACTCCCGAAGCTCGCGAAACCTCACGGAGAAATACTATTCCTGCATCACGATTCACGATCCTTTGATTTTCATTTTGAAATCGCTGCTGGTTATTGTTTTTCTTACTTTGGAAGGACTGTTTTCTCCTGAAACGCTTTGAGGTAAGGTTTTATTTATTTATTTATTTTTTTTTCAATTCAGTAGTGTTGAGCTGATTTTCGTCGGGTTGAATTGATTGTTAGTGTGGTTTTTTCAAATTATTCTTTCCATGAAATGATTCTGGTACGCTTTCTATATGCTGATTGATAAAGTGTGTGTGTGTGTTTTTTTTTTTTTGTAACGAGCTTTTGTTAACTTTTTTGAAATTTTATTCTAGGACTTCTTTTTTTGTTTTTGCATGAACAGTTGTTAGTTTTTATTGATTTAATAATATATGGCGATTTGATTTTTCACTATTTAAAACCTGATTGATTTTAATTAATTCATCTTTTTAAATTGATTTCGTTTGCTGCGGAATATCGTTGGGCCGGTTTTGGTAACTCATATTTCTCTTTCTGGAAATAAATGATTTGATTGAATTAGGTCTGTTTAATGTTTATGCTTGTTTTAGCGTTTTATATCCGCAAGGGTTTATAAGTGCGTCACTTAAACCTCTCATTCTGAGATTCTGATCGAGATCCTTTTTTGTTTCTATTCTATTTTTAGTGAAAAACAATGGAGCAATTTCCTAACCACGAGCTAGAGTATGCTGTTGACGATTACTACGACCTCACTGATTTCGAGGATGACAACGACTCACCGAGAATCGGACGGAGTTCCGCTGATGATGACTCCGATCTTGAGGATGATTTTGAAACGGTAATCCATTCTGTTCAGAGTTTGTCTTTTCAGCCGGAAAATGATTTCTTATATTCATCTGACTGGGTTCGGAATTTTTAACAGAACGATCCGAGGACTGGTACATCAGCTTTAGAAGCCAGAAAAGGTCAGGATATTCAAGGAATTCCATGGGAAAGGCTCAACTTTACAAGAGAGGAGTATCGAGAATCTCGTTTGAAGCAATACCAGAATTATGAGAGCCTGTCACGCTCTCGTGAAGATCTTGAGAAGGTATCCGGAGTTTTTATATGTATCTGTTGTTTAACTTTCTGTTTTGGGTTCGGATTCTAAGTTTCGTTTTAGCTTTTTGCTAAAGTTAATCATGCTTTTTTTACATCTACCACAGGAGTGCAAAAAAGTGGAGAGAGGCCACAACTTCTACGATTTTCAATTCAATACAAGGCTTGTCAAATCCACGATCGTCCATTTTCAGGTATAGGCTATATCATCTAAATACTACCCGTTAAAGTTTCATGGTGCAACAATGTGTGTCGATCTTTTGCTTTGACCTTCTATGTCAACACACTTCATTCTTCTTTTTCCACCATATTTTGTGGCCGATTAAACCTCTGCACTTTTCATAATGCACAGCACTTCAGTCATCTATTTGGGTGACTTCATTGTATGTCAATAAGATTTATTTATTTGTTAGTTCTTCTAAGGTCTTCCGTAAATTGTGCCGATGACATATCGACTCTGAGGGTTGATTTTTCTTACCCTACTCTTGTACCTCGTATTTTATCTATTTATGGTTATGTCCACACATGGCATAAGATTGTGTTCTTTAGAGATCGCATTCTTCTATTGATAGTTGTTGGTTGTTGATTACCATACACCTACATCTTGCATCTAATTAATATTTGGTAGGATAGAGCTGATGGTGTCTTCTTCAAGTCATGGTGTGCTTATTCTTTTGCATTGATACGTCGATAATGCACCAGAATTAGCTGCTTTACATGATGTATCTAATTGGTTTGAATTTGGAATGGTTTTTAATCCGTCTTATTTACTAGATTTCTTGTCTCACAAAAATAACATCCCAGCAGCATTATAGTTTACATAAGTTGATATTTGATTTGTCTGCCTTGCCCAGGTCACTAACTTTGACCTGGGCTTTGAATTCACTGAATCTTCTCTGTGCAGATTGTGAACATATTTATCAAGACTCTGCATGAATAAGTTTATAGTTGACGTTCTATATTTGGGAAGGTGCCATATTGAATACTTGTTACCAGGCTATGAAAGTTTCTGAAGCCTACTTATGGTAGTGAAAGTACTGTGGTGAGCATATAATTTGGATTTACTGAGGTCAATAGTGTAGAATGCACGGGTGGCTTCAACAAAATGCTTTTTGATTTGATGTAAATAGTATGCCACAATTTATCTTATATAATAAAATAATATACCTAGAGCCGCTGGCCCTCGAGTACATGAAAGTATAGGTTCAAATTAGCAAATATCACCTATTTCTCTTCATTTGTTTTATTCATCCTCCTGTTGGTTGTGTTTTAGTTTTTTGAGGTTGTGTTGCTTTGCTTTGTTGGTTTTGTCACAATCCTTAACATTCTAACACGGCTCAATTTTTCTTATATGATGTGACCATGGCTGATGTATTGTCTTAGGAAGTTCTGTGCATTATTTTTTCTTGTTTTCGACTTGATGGTGGTGATTTCTTTGCCTAAGGTAATTTACTAGAATAATTTAGTCAGTGCAAATGTCAGTTGTTGGACAAAAATACTTATTTGGAGCATGCTGATCTGAAGTCCTGTCACTAACATATATATTTTGTTTGCTTAATTGCCTGGTATTTAACCCATGGCCTGGGATTGCCACTTCTTTATTTCAGCCTTAGATGCAGGGTTGCAGTTTTATCTTGAGCAGCTGGGAGCAAATGACGCATTCCATATGGTATGATGGAGGATTGACTAAGCATTACAGATTTGCATCATTTTGTGATGTGTGAAGTCTTGACCTTATTTCCCCCCACCCCCCAAAGAAAAAGAAGAAGAAATAGAATGCTCATTGCGAATGCATTCCGACTTTCTTTATATTAGTAATTTACTTGTTGACTGTGATTTCCACTTCATTTAGCTGTCAGTAATTTATTTGCGCTGCAAGACTGACCAACCTCAGTAACAATAGTAGTTCTATACTTCTATGCGAGTTGTGATGTTCTACCTTTCCTATGGGTCTGCTAGATGACATTGCTACTGTTATACTTTTATCTCATTTTCTTTTGGCACTCTTAACCTTTTGCAAATTTTTATTAATATATTTTTCCCTTGTTTGTGCTTCCTGGTGTGCTAATTTTGTCTGATTGTAATTGAATTTTGCTCCCCTAACCTCTTCTTAGTTATAATTTTGATACCAAACTAACTATCAGGATTGCTTTATTTGTTCTGGTTGTGATTTTGCTTGTACTTTGGATTTATAGGATTTTGAAATTTAGGTAGTATGCTATAGAAGTGTTGTAAGGCTAATTATTTGTCATGTTTTGGCTTTCCACTTCCATTCTTATCCTTCCTGTTGACCCCCATCTTTTACATTTAGAGCATTTTGGGTGTATAACAAATTATAGCAGTCCTTGTTTGTGTATCCAATGTGGTTATGCCCATCCCTGTGGAATGTTGCCTCTATCTGGATATTTATTGATTGTTTTCATGGACCAGAAGCGTGTGTTTCTGATTTGTTTTGCGCTTGCAGTGGACATTGTGGTTATTTCAATGATTATTTTCATTCACGCTTTGGCTTTGAATGCCTACTAACAATGAGTTTTCACCATTTCAGCTGAGGAACCTACTATGGGCGACCTCAAAACACGACGTGTATCTAACGCAAAATTACTCCTTGATGCACTGGTCCTCTATGCTCAGGAAGAGTAAAGAAGTACTTAATGTTGCCAAGCCTATCGTACCGACGCTGGTGAGTTCCTTTCCAGGTACTTTTATCTTAAAATTTTAGATATTATGGGTTTAATATTTGACATGGTAGTTATCTTCTGACAGAATTACCCTGGGTCTGCGGCTCAGACACTCTCACGAGTTCAGATAAGCACCATGACTGTGAAGGACAACCTAATGGTGGCTGGCGGTTTCCAAGGAGAGGTCATCTGCAAGGTACTATTACTGAATGCTTGCGATAACTATATCTTAGAGTCATTTGCTGACTTTTTGTTACCCGTATCTTCTCTTCGTGTACACAGTATCTGAACCAACCCGGGGTTGCGTTCTGCACTAAAGTAGCTGCTGATGAAAATGCTATTACTAACTCCGTGGACATACATCATAACAATAGGTACATAAATGAACTCACTTGAGTTGCTGCTCATTATGATTCCTTCGTCCTTTGTTTTTTAAATCCTTAACCGGATCATTATTTTTCCACAGTGGCCCGGTGAGGGTTATCACTGCAAACAATGATGCTCAAGTGAGGGTCTTGGATGGTGGAAACTTTTCTTGCCTAAGTCGTTTCTCGTTCCCGTGGTCTGTAAATGTGAGTGAGCTCTAGACCATTTCCTGAACAACATCATCACTTGACCTTCGAAGCATCTACTTACATTAGCTTGTTTCGATTACAGAATATTTCAGTGAGTCCAGATGGGAAGTTGCTTGCAGTGCTTGGAGATAGCCCCGAATGTTTACTCGCCGATGCTCAATCGGGAAAGGTTGGTTTCACTCTGCAGAGTGTGTAAAAAGCTTAAAGCTTAAGCTTAATTACTGCGTTGAACTCTAATGTGTGAATGCTTGAATGCAGGCTGTGAGCAACCTCAAGGGACACCTGGACTACTCATTCGCATCCGCCTGGCACCCGGACGGTCGAATCCTGGCAACAGGGAACCAGGATACAACCTGCAGATTGTGGGATATAAGGAACCTAACAGAATCAGTGGCTGTGCTCAAAGGAAGGATGGGTGCTATCAGGACCATCAGGTTCACATCTGATGGCCGGTTCATGGCCATGGCCGAACCAGCCGATTTCGTGCACGTGTTCGACACAAGATCCGACTATGCAGCAGGGCAGGAGATCGATCTTTTTGGCGAAATAGCGGGTATCTCCTTCAGCCCCGATGCAGATGCCTTGTTTGTGGGGGTTTCTGACCGAACATACGGTAGTTTACTGGAGTTCAACCGGAGAAGCTACGACAGCTACACCGGCTCCATTTTTTAAGCCCCTGACTCGCCGGAGAAAAAACAGCCGGTCCATCTCTTGAGATTAAGGAACAGTAGAGAGAGTGGTTGACATGGCTGTTTCTAAAAGCTATGTTGATTTCTGTAATTTTTTGCATTGCAGTAAGAATAGGAGGGGAAATTTTGCAGATGTATATATGTGTATGTTGCTTGTTCATTTAATGACAACAGTTTCCCTAGTTTTTGTTTACTAATCATCAATCATTCTTTTGTTTGTTTCTTTCCAAAAAGTAACCTTGGCTAATTAATAGACAATCAGTGATTGATATGTTATTCATTATTAATTGATTGTAATATATCGAAGTCTTTAAGAGACTTTTAGATGAGAGATTTCAAATCAAAGAGAAAGAAGGTAAGAAGAATAGCAAATGTGAGAGAGATTCGTGTTTTGAGTTAAAAATGTAATTTTTTTCCACTGAGAATATAAATTAAATGAAAATCAATGTTATGAGAAATATTATTTGTTTCGGGAGTATTGATGAAAGTAGGGGTGGTAATTTTTTATCCGATTCGATAATCCGACATGAATTCGCACGACAATAACGGATACAGATTGAGGTTTATCGGATATGGATTTTTATCGGATCGACACGATAAGGCTACGAAAATTTCGGATCGTATTCGGATTGGATACGGATCGTATTGGATATTTCATTAAATGGATCGGATTCGGATTGGATACGGATATCCGTTAATAAATTAATAAAAATTATTTATTTATTTTAAATATAATAATTAATTAATTGATTTTGATATATTAATATAGATTTAGAGTTTTTTTAAAAACTCAAATCTCTTGGTTCTTCATTGGTCGTGTCCTATTTTATTAATTCACCACCAAAAAAAAATGTATTTATCTATTCATTATATTTTTTAATATTTATTTTCTTCTACTATCAAAATTTAATAACTTTCTTTTTTTCTCAACTTCAAGTTTTCAATTAAGTTGTATCAACGGATTAACTAATTTGTGAGATTTTAAATTTTAATGCTGATGAAAGTATTGGTAGATTCTCATTCATTGTCTCAACTCTTTAAATTTCACCATGATAGATTAATGGTATTTATTATAATTTATTTTATTTGTTATAAATCTTAAAATTTAAATTAATATTTTTCTCTCTAAAAAATGTAAGTGGAGTATCGACGACTAAGGTGAAAGATTGATCAGTATTTAGAAATGAGCATGTTTGAACCACAAGAATTTGAATTTAAGACTTATCTATGAATCTTGAGATATTTGATTGAGGATTTTAATTTCAAATGAAGTTATAGTTTTATTTATTTATCAAACACATTATTTGAACAATCAAATATGAATATTTTGTATTATCTTATCAAATTCTTGTTGAATTATAATTGTGTTTATTGAAACGGATTCTTATTGAATTAAAACGATTTGGAGATTTATTGGATCTTTATCGGATCGGATACATAACGGATCATTCGAATTTGATACTTATTGGATCCTTAACGGACACGGATCGGATACGCGCGGATACGGATTTGAGCTTAACGGATCGGATACGGATATGAATTTTGATTTTTCTTAACGGATCAGATACAAATTTGACATTAACGAATCGGATCGATAACGGATTGACACGATAAAGATCTAATTCGCACGAATTGCCACCCCTAGATGAATTAAAGTATCTCACCTCAAATTTCTTCCGAAAATTTCGGGTGGATAAGTTAAATTAATGAAAAAAAAAAAGTGGAATATACTATTTTGTGACAAACTATGAAATGACAATTGTAATAAAATGAATGTCCACTAGGATAAGGACATGTATCCCATAAAGTTAAAAAACAAACTCAACCGTGCCGTTTCGCCATGGGTAACTACGTTTCTTGCCGACACATAAATTTTTATCATAAACAATTGAAAATGATAAAAATTATGATATATAAGATTAAAACTTGTAAATGAGGTTAATAGATGTATAACCTACATGTAATAGAACCCTTTTGGTTCTTCAACACTGAAGGATGAGATTCATGTTCATGTATTTTTTATCTCATTCTTTTGATAAATAAAGTAATAATTATATCTTATTATAATATTTTGGTGTCAAAATAGTTGATCTATAAATAAGAACAAATGCAAATATAAATGAATTTAGAAAGAAATTAATAAAACTTGATCGACAAAAGTTTAATGCATTCCATAAGATTAAGCCCACCCTAATATATGATAAGGTTTAATATTATTGGTCGATACATTAACACTTGTTAACTGTGAAAGTTGATTGCGCTTTCTTTCATACTTCACATGATATACATCATCTTTTCTACGATGATGACTTAAGGCTTGAGTGAGATGACATACAACAGCATGAAAACGATTGCTGCCTTGTAAGATTGCGTCCCCTACCACTAAAACTCGCATTTATTATGCATATTAATCATCGCCAAACGATGAGATTTCTTGAAACTCTTTTCCTTTCTCATTAAATTTATAGTCTAACAATAATTAATGTAAAAATAAAAATAAATTATAATGTCATCGATCGTTATCAGAATAATCAAATAATTAAGCACAAAACACAATTACAAATTCAAACTAAAGTGTAGAAATTGAAATGGTTAAATGAATAAATTTAAACTCAAGATTTTAGATACAAGCCAATCGATTGTGATGTGATCGAATGACTATATTGCATACATATTATAAACGAGTAAACAAGAAAGATTCAAGATACGAAATTTATGTGGTTCAACAGTTACTTGAGTTTATTCTTATGGGAGAGGAGCAATTTTATTATATATTTAGAATAGTGGCAATATCATAAACATAAAGTATTTAAATAACCTTACGAGGTTTTAAAAAACATAAATACCCTGTACCATATCACAATGGTTTTGTCCCTGCACTACCGGCCCATTAATCATAACCCAAGCCTATCGGGACTTCTTCAAATGAGCAAATGAGTTGCGCTTCGTGCTTCGCTCACTCCACTCCGCAAGCACATATCTTTTGAAAAAGGATCCTCTACTGTGTGGGCAAACACAGTATTTGATGTTGTGGTGCTAACGATGTCGTTCACTCAACTTTTTCTCTTTTAATTTTTTTTAACTTTCAAAATTAAACATCTTGAAAATAGAACCTAATTTTTTTTTTTGCTTTTAACCTTTTTACTTGCAGCCACAAATTAGAATTAACGGCCAAAAAAATTTTTGACGGCCGCTAGTTCAATTTTATTTTCAGAATTCATTCACCATTATTTCCTCCAAAAATTCGTTCATCATTGTTTTCTCCAAAATACAAAAATCGTATCCTCTGGTTCCTACAACAAATAAGTTTTTAAAATCAAAATTACATTCTGTACTTCATTCATCATTAATTATTTATTATTCATGCTATTATAGTTTGTTTATTAAGATGCTTTCATCCGAAGCTGTTTGATTTGGATTTAAAGTCACACATATTCATCAGCATGTTTGCGTGCATTCTCTACTTCAAGATTTTGCAAGTCTGTGCTTTGTTATATAAGAATCAACAACAAAATTTCACATTTACTTTAAATCCATTTAATTGTAGTTTTTTTTTTAATTTTTTGTATTTGATGTCTTAGGTGTTACCAATATATTACTTCACATTGTGAATTCAAACCAATGATTGGCATGGTGTTTGATAATTTAGATGATTCTAGAAATTTTGGGTTCAATATGGAGGGAAGTTGGGTTTCGGAGTAAGAATTCTAGCCTTATAACATCATACAAATGTGTTTGTTGCAAAGAAGGTGTACAGAAAGTGGACAAAAGAGATTATTTGACCATAAATCCTCGACTTGAGACTAGGACAAATTATAAAGTGAGATTGGGATCACTTATGTGATTGGGAAGTATAAAGGGAATGAGTTTATCAAGGAACATAATCACTCTCTCCATCTCACTGAGACAATACATACGTTGTCTTCCCAACGTGAAGTTACATAAATTCAGGCACACGAGATTGATTTAGCAGAGGATGCAGGGCTCAAGAAAAAATCAAATTACAACTTGATGATAAGACATGCAAGGGGAAGACTGGAGAGATAGTCTTGGTTACACCATGTTAGATGCTAAAAACTATTTTCGATCCAAGAGACAGAGAAACATGGTATATGGGGAAGTTGGCTGCCTAATGCGATAATTTCAACAACAACTATCTAAGAATCCTTCATTCTATAATTCTAATCAGATGGATATGTAAGAACACATTACTAATATTTTTTGGGCCGATGCAAGAATGTTGATTGATTATGAGTATTTTGGTGATGTTGTGTCGTTGGATACCACATATTGTATTAATCATGCCCATAGACCACTAGTTATCTTCTCAAGTTTCAATCATCATAGAACTGTTGTAATTTTTGGTGTTGCGTTCTTGTATGATGAGACTGTAGCAACACTTAAGTGGTTATTTGAAACATTTTTGGAAGCACACAAATAGAAAAAATCTCTCACGGTTTTCATCGATCAAGATCAAGCTATGACAAATGCTTTGCATGAGGTGATGCCCGAGATATTCCATGGATTGTGCACATGGCATTTAATGCAAAATGGCATCAAACATTTGAGAAATTTGATGATAGAAGGATCGTGCTATTAACAAGTTTTAAGAGGTGTATGCATAGTTTAGATGATGAAGTCCAGTTCGAAGAGGCGTGGAGTATCCTATTGACACAATTTCATTTTCAGGATAACAAATGATTGAAGCATACTTACGCTATAAAGGAGAAATGGGAAATTTGCTACATGAAAAAAGCTTTCACACTAGCTATGAGAAGCATACAACTCAGTGAGAGCATCAATTCTGATGCCAAGAATTGTACGAAGCCTAACTTAAACAGCAGACAATTCTTTAAGAGTTTTGAGCGGGTCTTGGAGGAGAAACGGTATAAAGAGTTAAGATGTGAGTTTGAGGCACGCCAAAAGCTACCGAGACTAAGGTTAGCGAGTTCTCCAATGTTACAAAAACTTTCTAAAATTTATACACCAATAGTCTTTGAGTTATTTCAAAAAGAGTTCGACTTATTTGCAACTGCATATATAAAGTATAGAAATAAGACTCAATCCGTATTTGAGTATGTGATTGGACTAATTGATCAAAATAGAGAATGTATGATGACATATGATTCTGAAACAAAGATGGTTTCATGTAGTTGTCGAAGATTTGACATGATTAGGGGTGTAAATGAACCGAGCTTAGCCGAGTAGTGAGTTGCTCAAGCTCAGTTCGTGAGATTTCGACCATGTTCGAGCTTGGCTCGAGTTCGAAAAATATTTTAGTTTTTGAGCTTGAGCTCGATTGTAAAAGCTCGAGTTCGATTCGGCAAGGTTGTAATCGAGCAAAAGCTCGTGAGCTTGAGTTCGAGCTCAATTCAACTTTGTAAGCTCGAGTTTGAGCTCGACTCGAGCTCGCTTATTTAACAAAGTTTAATTTTTCATTAAAATATACAAATTATAGTGACAAAATATAAACATCATAAAATACAACATGTGCATAATGATAAAATAGAGACAACCTATGTTAGCAAATATATTGCTCCATCATTAGTGCAAATATATAAAATCATCCAACAATGTTGAAAATTGTTCCAATAAGCTCAACTCATTAGCTCCAAAAAAAAAAAAAACAAACAAACTCACTCCACTAAACAAATTAAACACTTCATAAGTTCACAAATTAGCTTTAAACAAATTCCACCAAACCAATTTAACATTTCATGAGTTCAAATAGCTCCAACCAAAAAAACAAACAAACTCCACCAAATATCAACCATCAAAAGTCTTGACTAAATTCTTGCAAATGTCATCCTGCAAAATTAAAAAAAGAACATAACTATATTATGAGAAATAGCAGGAAAAAAAATTTAAATCATCTACTATTTTGATCCATGAGTCCTTGCAAAATTTATCTTGCAAAATTCAAACAAAATAACTATGTTATGAGACTATGTTATGAGAAATAATCATAAGTAAAAGTTAGAGAAAAATTTTCACCATAGATCTTGAATCTTGAAAGCATTCAATCAAATGTAACCTCTTTGATACCAGTTTTCTCCTTCAAAATAATAAGGCACAAACAATAGCTTAGGCAAATTAATGAAAAAATAAAAAACAAATAGAAAAACTAGTTATAAATATAAAAGATTATAATAAAATACTTACTTTGACTTTCGCTTTAATCCCATAACGTGTTCGAAGTTAATCTCCAGCACAAAGTAGCATTTGCACTGTATCCACTCCTAAAGAGCACGATGTGGATCGATGACTCTTCCACCAGCACTAAATGCGGACTCCGAAGCCACAGTAATTATTGGGATTGATATTATATCACAAGCCATCTTCGATAAGATTCTGAACCTCAACTCATTTGCTCTCCGCCATGAGATCACATCAAACTCTGTGCTTCCATTATGTATAAGAACTCCTTCTTGAAAGTATAAATCTAGCTCAGAACGCATATGGACAACACTATCAACTTTTGAATGAAACTATCAAAGTGTTTTCTTGACTTTCTTCCACAAATAGTTGAAACCCTACTAGAACTTGAAGTTTCTACCTCAGCACCACTTGTTTTACCAACATTGCTAGCTTTTTTATTCTCAATCGTATCGACTCATGAACTGTTGATACGAGCACAACTCCAGCAGTTTCAGAGCAAACATTACAAGCACACCACTCAATCAATTTCATCTTATTTCTGGGATCTAAAACGACTGCAATACATATCAACAAATTACAATCTCCTCAGTATTTATCGAACTTCACTCTCACTTTGCTAATCATATCTACCATGTGTGCATCACTTTCCTCTCTATCCTTCAACGATAGCTTCTTGATGTGAATAAGTTTTGGCAAAAAGAGATTGCTAGTTGGATATTCACAACCTAAATCAAATACAAGTATATGATTCTATTAATAAAAAATATTAAAAACAATTAACACTTATAAAATTATAAATCTTCGATACCTTAAATCGATTCGGTCACATCGTGAAATTCTTCAAGAAAAGAGCATTTGAACATTCTTCCATTCAGTCTCATTAGGCAATGAATCATATGAGTCATCTCTAAGTTGATACTTCAGAAATACATCTTTAAACTCCAAAGCAGATGATAACATAAAGTACGTTGTATTCCATCTTGTGCAAACATCCAAAACAAATTTCTTAGATGATAATTTCATTTGCTTTGCAATTTCACTGAACATATTGATGCGTGCCTCATATGCTATAATATGTTTCACGCTTTCACGCACCTTGAAAATAGAAACCTCAATAGTAGACAACCCAAATTATTTCAAAATATTCAAGATATGGGCACAACATCTAACATGAAAAAACTGGCCACCAAGAGGTAAACTACGGCCGTATGAAAGGTTCTCTTTCAGCAATCGAACACCCATGTCATTGTTAGTTGCATTATCAATTGTAACTGTCCAAACCTTTTGTTCAATCCCCCATTCAGTCAAATGTTTTTGCAACACATAACATATCATATGTCCAGTATGTGGTGGTGGAACATCTAAAAAGTTTAATATGCGCTTTTGTAACTTCCAATTTGAATCTATAAAGTGACATGTCACTACCATATCCGACTTCCATAGATCAGCAGTGGCACTCACTTTACTAACAGTCCTCAATTCCTCAATCAATTTTTTATTTTCCATATTAAAAGACTTTGTACAATCATTCCTACATGTAGCACGACTTATACTTTGATAGAGAGGATTGGTAGACTCGATTTGAGCTCGAACTCGAACATGCTCGCAAGCCTAGCAAACTGAACACATCCGAGCTCGAGCTCGGCTCGATAATATTATCGAGCTCGACTTGAAGCTCGAACACAGTTCGTATATTAAATAATCGAACTTAGATCAAGCTTTTTTCGAGTCGATCTCCGAGTAGCTCGTCTCATTTACACCCCTAGACATGATTGGATTATTATGTTGTCATATTGTAAATGTTTATGATGCGATGGATGTAAAAATACTTCTAGAGCATTATTTTTTAAAAAGGTGGGCAAGAGAAGCTAGAAGTGGTGTGGTGCAAGATTATATGGGTAATGAAGTTGAAGAAGATCCTAGCCTACAATGTACGAGTCAATGCAAGAAATCATGTTTAATGCTTGTAAGGCTAGCAACTAAAACATCTATGTACCCATCGACATTCTCTTTAGTACAGGATGCAGTGTGTGATCTGAGCAAGAAATTAACGTCAATGCGATTAACAGAGGGTCAGGATAACATAAGTGATGTGTTTCCAACAATCCAGTCCATGATGATATCAAAAGGATTAAAAAAAGAAGCAGTGTGAAAGGATCAATATAGCGACTAAAGAGTTGGGTGGAACTTCAATCAAAATGGGATTAAAAAAAGAAGCAGTGTGAAAGGATCAATATGGCGACTAAAGAGTTGGGTGGAACTTCAATCAAAATGAAAAAACAAAAGACAAATCTTAGAGTCAAGGTATGTATACTAATTGATTTTTTTTTATTTTTTAAATTAATGAGTTGATTATATAATTATTATTTATTTATTTATTGTAGGATATTGGAGGCCAAACTGAGCCTATTACTTTTGAAGGATAAAGTGAGCTGATTACTTTTTATACACCTCTTACATGCCTCCAAACAATGAGAATCAGTTTAATTTCACAGAATATTTAATGATATGAATTATTTCTATTAAAATAACTTCTCATTATATAAATTATAATTTATATTTTTTCTTATACAGGCTCCCCTTAATCGGCCTTTATATTCTTTTGGAGAAATGAATTTTAATGGAGGGACATCAAATGTCAACAATCAAGTTGTTGAAACATCTCAGTTCTTGTAATGCATGTATATCATATACATATCATGTATTTAACATTTTTTTGAAAGGGTTGAAAATGTAGATACTCTTTTTTTTTGTTGTTGCTTGGAGGGCTCATCTTTAATAGTTTTACTATGGAGATATATTTGTAAATTTGTTGCTTTGTTTGCCTTTACTGTTTTGGCTTTGAGAACAAAGAAAGTTGTCTCTAATTGTGCTCTTAAGTTTATTGTTTATGAACCTTATTTTAGATTGTTTATACTTGATATTAAGTTAATTTGAGAAGGGTGTAGTTAATGGGGTTAAGTTGATTGATAAATGAGGATGACTCTTGGCTCTTGCAATATGTCCGATGAATTTGGATGTTAGATTGAATATACATTCCCAGATTCTGTCTTTTCAATTTTGAGGCATAAATCCAATATTTCACTAGGGAGGAATTCACTTTCTTATATCAGTTGTTTATATATTGGATAATCTCTAGTTTAGTTATCCAAATAAGAAAAAAAAAAAGGATTAATTTATCTTGTAGTAGATGTGAATGACGATGTCTGCTAAAATATATGATTTTGGATTTCTGATTTATGATGAAAAAATTGTGCGGCAGAGATTTGTGAAAAAAAAAGAAAAATATTGTGATTGTGCTTCAATATTATAATATTTAAAAATGTGAAATAAAAACAAAAGGTTGAGTGAACGACGTCGTTAGCACCACAACACTAAGTAAGGATATTTTCCATATCTTTTACCTCTCTAGTTAAATATATATAAGTCATATCAACAAATTATAACCTAAACATAATCGGGGTGTAGGTGTTGTACCAAGTTTCTCCTATACATTAAAGATGAATAATGAGAAGTTTGGAAATCAATTTTTTTTCTTTTTTTTTATAATAAGTTTTATAGTATTAATCTTAAACACACATACACTCACATACCTAAATATTATCTGGAAGCTCGAATCTGTGACATCTCAACCGCAAACAAAACATTTTAACTGCTACATTCCGAGCGAAGTGACTTCTCTCTTTGTACTCATAAAAAATGTAGTGCATGGTTATTATTTAACAAATTAATTATAACTCATTTCTCCCCATGATTTATTTAGTGATCGATTAATGGGTATCATTTATAATTAGTGATAGTTGTCAGAAATGTTAAATAATATATAACTTAAAGTCAAACGATGGCGTTTTGAATCCAAATGCTGGAATCTTCGTCAACTACCAAACCAACTTGACACACCAATCTCTAAAAATCATAATAATAATTAATAAATAATAATGTCAACTATTCTATCCTTCCACGTCCAAATTCCGATGATTTAGTCTTGAAAAAACCATCTATATAATGGAATATTATAATTAAAAAATTGATCATAATATATTTATTCTCGGTATTTTTATAATTTAGTATGCAACCAAAAAAATATATACGAAGAGAGAAATTCGAAACTTATATTTGATGGGGAACGTAAGAGAGGTCATAACTATGACAAGCTTATATATTATTGTTTGTTCCAAAATTTTAAACCATGTGAAAAAAATAAATCCACCTCTCAAAGGTGATACATTATACCAAAATTAATTACTAGAGATAGTAAATGAATATTAAGCTAATGTTTCCTCAAGTTAAATAAGTTTTTTTACGACAACAGTTAGCTAGAATGAATTTACTCTTGAGTAATATCAAATATCAATATAAATTGCATATATTTTTATAAATAGAAATGAATCTCACTCATTGGATTGATATCATCAACGGTTAGGATTAAAGTATCAAAAATTGAAAAATTAAGCACAATTTTTTTTTGCTTAATTAAAAAAATTATGATTATGAAGCAATTACGCATCAAATTTTGAAAAAAATATGATCTCAAACATTGATTTTTTTAGATGAATGATTTAGATTCATTCATATTTAACACAAACCTAACTCTCAATCAAGTGTGAATTATGTTAACGTGAGAATATGAGAATACTTCATTTTAATATCAAAATTACGCATTTAAAAAATACTCCATTTTAACCTCAAAATACTTTATTGTCATTTAATTTTCAATTTTTTTTCGTTTTATTTTATTTAAAACTTCGATTTTCTGTAAAAAAAAAATATTCGCTTTTATTTTAAATTTTATTCATTTTATTTTAAAATTAGAACATTATTTATTAACATATTCTCACATTGGAACAATTTTCGTATCAATGCAAACTCATAATTTTTCTTTTAAAAAAGTACAAAGAATAAGGTATAGTAAATTTGAATAAGCGAATTGAAAAAAATAGGGTTATTTGCAAAATTTAACACAACTTTTCAACACTTTTGCAATTATAACATACTTTCTAAATCTTTGCAATTATAACATAAAATTTACAATTTTTGCAATTATAACAAAAAAAAAAATTATTCCCTCCAGAAAGATTAAAGTCTTTATAGTTGTACCACAAACATATTTTATTCAAGATTTAGAAATAAAAAAATAAGTTTTGTGATTGTTTGTTAGATATTTTATTTGCAACAGTTTATTTTTATTGTATATTTGGTATTATTTATTTTTTTAAAATTTAAAATTACACGATATATATTGAATGATTATAGATTCCAAATTATTAAATAAATATTTTAAAATAGACTCATTAAATGATAATATTAAGAAGAATTAATTACTTAACTAACTTTAGTTATGGTATGTTTAGGGGCGGCAATCTCCAACCCGACACGAACCTAACACGAAACAAATGAGTTGGATCAACTCATTTAATTTATTATTATTTATGAAATATAATTATATAAAAACTTAATAAATAAAAAATAGCCTAAAACCTATTTTTTGAAATTATTAACACAATTTTCTTAGTTTTTAAAATAATTAAACAGATCATTTCAGATCAGTTTCGGGTCGACACGAAAATGTACGGGTCGGGTTCGGGTTGAGATTTCTGACCTGCGAAAATATATGAGTCATGTTCGGATTGGCGTATCGCTTGTTATTATCATATCGCAACCCGAACCGACTCATTTGCCACCCCACAAATAAGGTGTGAGAATATATGAAATAAATTTAACTAAAACCTAAATCTAGATCCTAGATAAATTTCATTCAAATAAAAAAATTAGTATTAAAAATAATTAACTTTAATTATAAAATAAAATATTTAAAAGCTTGAAGAGGTTTTGCAACGTTGTTTGACCAACGGTTTTATTATTGGATAAATATTCTCAAATATTCAAATTGTCGACAATAAAGAAAAAAACATCTATCTTATCATACTATAGAAGCATCTTTAGTTATGGAAAAGTTTTTTACATAAGATGAAAAATGCTGAGATAAAAAATAAGATTTTTTATGCTTTTTCTTTCTAATAATTAATTCTTTATATATTCTCATTCAATGAATCTATTTTGAAAAGGTTTATTTAACTAATTTCGAATTTATAATCACTTAATATATATTATGCTAATTTAAATTAAAAAAATAAATAATACCAAATAAAAAATAAAAACAAACTTATATATGTGTTATAATTGCAAACAAATCAAATTTTGTTTATTATAATTGCAAAAATTGTAAATTTTATGTTGTAATTGCAAAGATTTGAAAAATATATTATAATTGCAAAAACAAGAAAAGTTGTGTTGAAATTTGCAAATAACCCAAAAAATTAAACCGAAATAATAAAATGTAGAAATTAGGTTTGGTGAATGAGGAGAGAATGGCGCCGCAAAATAAAGATACTGTCCCCTGTCAAGATTATGACACGTGTCACCCACGTGTTGAGCGCATTTTATCACGCTAACCTTCGCCTTATCTTCCGCCCAGTAAATCAAACCATACTTTCGTCCAGTTTTAGCCATGCATACCAAAACTTTATCATAGTTTATAGGAATGTGCACGGTTCGGCCGAAACCGTCAAATCAAATTAATTTGGTTGGTTTGGTTTGTTTGATAAAAATAATTGGTTGGGTTGGTTTGAAAAATTTCAAACCAGATTATTTGGTTTGACCGACGGTTTGAAGGATAAAACCGACCGTTTTAGCCGGACCAGCCCTATATATAATATAATTTTAAATATAATAATGATAATAAAATATTATTTAATATTGATATATATGTCCGATGATTATATTCTTTCGAATTGTAACCCTATAAATCAACTTATATTTAATTGTTTCTTGCAACTAATAATATTATTTATTTATTACTTATCTCATATTTATAATTAATGAAAAGCGAGATATATTTATATTATTTTTATTTTGTGTATCATTATTTCATTAATATCTAATAATAAATTTGATATACAAGTTTCATTTTTTGTAATATTATTAGTTGAATAATCTTCAAACCGTATAAACCGGCTGAACCAAACCGTTTTAATATGGTTTGGCCGGTTTGGTTTGAAATAATAATTTAGCTGATTTGGTTTGTGAAAATTTCAAACCATGCCGATTGATTTGGTCCATACTTTGCCCCTTAAACCGGCCAAATCGGACCATGCACACCCCTAATAGTTTCAACTAATAATTTAGAAATCTTTGCATAAATGAGTTTTAATTTTTTTAATAATAAATAGCGTTTTCACAAAAATTGTGTGAAATGAATCTAACAAGACTCGTTTTAATAATACTAATTCAGTTCAATAAATAAATCATTAGGATAAATTAAGCTAAATGACTAAATAAAACTTTTCTAAAGGGGTTATATAAATCTTTTAAATGTATTATTATTTCATTTTTATTAAAATAATAAAATATATCACTATCTTCAACTAAATGCATCGTTTTTTTTCTGAATATATTATTTATAAATTGATAAACAATCACAACACATAATGATGTATTTAATCCATAAATACTAAATAAAAAAAAATATGCATTGTTAGAAATTCCTTTCTTATAATGATGTTTTGATGAGTCAAGTATATCACAAGTTCGAGTGTCTCTAGCGAAATTAGTCCGTACTTTGTATATGAATTATCAAGTTATAAATAGGAGTTGATCACTAGCTTTTGGAGATCACTAGCTTGTTTGGAGTTTGCTGGCTAAAATGCTTTTACCAACAAAATGTCTTTTATCTGGAGCTGACACGTCATCACCAATTGATGATCTACCAAGAAGGAGCTTACCAGCAAATGTCGCCCGCAAGACGAAAGCCAACCAGCAAGAAGAGACACAAGCGAGGACTTTACAAGTCCAGATTTTATAAAATTGGATCCTAAAGTCGGTGACACTGAAAAGCTTGTTAGTCAAAGGAATTCACTAGCAAACATTCCTCGGATTGGCTTAGAGTCGTTCTGACAAAAGCTGTAAAGTTCACATGCTTTGATAAAAAGGATATTGCAAGTCACGAAGAGTGAGACCGCGATTGGACGTGTTTCTTTTCTCTCACAAAGGCTTCATTTTCAAACCTTCCAATGAGTGACTATAAATAGAGGATCTGAAGAAGGCTAAAATCTCGAAAGCAATGAAAATCTTACTCAAGCAATCTAAATTTTCAGGCTACTTTATCAACTTTCTGTGTGTAACAGACGTGAGACTTTGTGCGTCTAGCAAGAGCTATCACTTCAGTTTTCTCACTTTCTAAAGTAAGAAAATATCTTGGAATTGTCACTATGTCGGTGGTATCTATCACGGGTGTATACAGCAAACTGACGTTCTCAGGAAGAACACAAACTCCCACGAACAATTGGAGGTTCAGTGGTTTGCCCACACTTCAGATCCGAAGAAGCGACGAAGTAAAAAGACTCGGTGAGTGCGCTAATGGACTGATGAACACGGGCATTCATTAGCTAGCAACATATTTTGCAACAACTTGTAATCCAGAGCTTAGTGATTTCCAGATTGCATGTCTGAAAAGAGGACGGTTTGGTTCGAGTCTCTATAAATCTTTAATGTCATTTACTGTTTTCTTTAAATTTCTGCATTTGATTTAAAACTCAATGCTTGAAGTGTTCAAGTATATTACTGAATATTGACTAGGTAATATATCGCTCGCTAAGTAATCAGTTTTTTTAACCCGAGCTGGTGCCAAAATCACCAGCTTGAAGAGTAAAAATCAGTAAAACTTTCGTTGTGCATATTGTCTTACTCTGATTTAGGACCAACATACATTTAAGCACCAAATGCAAAATACTCCCTCCGTCCCACTTCAATTGTCCACCTTTCCTTTTTTGTCAGTCCCATTTAATTGTTCACTTACCTAAAATGAAAAAATAATACCCACTCA
Source organism: Plectranthus barbatus (assembly GCA_026898455.1). Taxonomy (NCBI): domain Eukaryota; kingdom Viridiplantae; phylum Streptophyta; class Magnoliopsida; order Lamiales; family Lamiaceae; genus Plectranthus; species Plectranthus barbatus. The sequence continues at coordinate 71,421 of JAPKLW010001887.1, read as the reverse complement.
CTAATAAAATATTAATTTTATCTATCTCTACTTGCATTGGTTATTGTGCCAAAAGCAAAGTGGACAATTCATATGGGACGGAGGGAGTATATTATTTACTGAATAAAAAATATACTCCCTCCGTCCCCTAATTATTAGTCCCCAAGTGAAATGACTAGATAACCAATATTTATGAGTGTAGTGAAATTAATATTTTATTGGTGAATGTGAAAAAATTTACCATTTTAGGAAAGATGACTAATAAATGAGATATACCAAAAAGGTAAGTGAGAAACATATAAATTGGGGTAATATTTTTTAAAAGATAAATAAATTTAAATCCATCTAAAAAATTGTGAGTACATCTTGTATAGTTTTTATTTATTTATTTATTTAAGTTTAAAGGTAATTCTTGGTTTATGATAGATAGATAATGAGCTCAGAGATTTAACTTCTAAAATAAAATATTAAAAAAAATTAGAAACTTCGTTTAAATAATAATACTACCTCCATCCCGTCTGAATAGGCCATTTTTATTTTGACACATTAATTTCGGAGCTAGTGTTTAGTAGTTAATTGTGGTTAATAATAAAATTAGCAATCGTAATTTATTTAAGTCTTAAATAAGTTAATTACGATTGTCAATTTTATTATTAACTACTAAACACTAGCTCCGAAAATAATATATTAAAATGAAAAGGGCCTATTCTAGCGGGATGGAGGGAGTAATAGTTATAAGAGAGAGAAAGAGTTGTATATCATGACACCAAATTCAATAGATATCAATGGCTGTAAATTTGTAATTGTCTCTTTTGAGTTGCACCGCTCCATCAAATGGTTTTCTCCACTTTTAACCGTTTATCTCACTTAATTCAATTATTTTTTCGAATAAAGGATATTAAATAGAAGTTAGCTATTATTTTCACCTTAAATGTAGACTCTATATAAAAATATAGTTAATGATTAATAAATTATTCGGATATAATAGGTACATATATTAAATAATTTCTAAAAATATTTTATTACATCAATATATTGTTGTATGGTAACAAGAAGCAAATACTTTAAATATAGTTGCAGGAAAATCATAATTCCACTAAACTCAAGAACTTGGATTCCAGATAAAAGATTATTCCGGCATGATGTGTTTGTTTTCATGCGGAACTCAACATGTTTAATATTGGAGCAGTGGTGAGAGATGAGAACGGTTTCATCAAAGCATCTCTAGCAAAACTAATACTAAGACCTTGCATTGTAGATGAAGAATATCCGACATATTTTTTTGGGATTGGTCTTTCTCTCTAAGAAGATTTAGGTATGGTGTATGTTTTTCCTCATTCCCTCCAAATTGCAAATGATGTCCACAGGGAATAAACTTTCGCATTCTTTTCGAAAGATTTGACAAATACCCTTCACAGCTTAAAGAGTTTTTTATTATCGGATATTCACATTCTTTTTTTTCTCGAGGCCAATTTTGTTGCATACCAGTTTATTATTGTAATGAAGCTGTTATTTGGACGAACCATTTTCCTGACTTGTTATCTTTGCCCGCCAATAGGAAATGTTAATCTTTAATATCTTTATACTATCAATTTTTATCTCAAAAAAATAAAAAAGAAATGAATCCTTTTTTGTCCACGGTTGAGGGTGTAAGTGTTTTAAATACCTTACTTGTATTCAACAAATCACGATTTCAAATTATTATGATAACATTTTTATTAAAATAAAAAAATTGACTCATTTTTATTTAAATTCCTATAACAGATTGAATCATTTAACCATTGAACAATTTAATAGCATGTTACATAAATTAAAGCATGATCAACCAACTAATTAGGATAGCTCACGATCGTGACATTAAATTGCAATACTCTATGATTTTCAATCTTTTAATTATAAATTTAAATTTTATAGAAATTTAAATGAATATATTATATTTAAAAAATTTACTAGCGGCGGGCAATTCAATGGGCTCCCTTCTATATAATGTGGGCGTTGAAATGATTTATCGCTACAAATAAAAAGAGAAAAAGAGTGAGGGTGAGAGAGAGAGAGAGGGGGAGTGAGCTTTCTTCTTCTCACTTGCACACACTTCACGATTCTAGTGAGAGAGAGAGAGAGAGTCTTCTAGGTTTCTTTTATTCAATTCCCCCTTCTGTGAATCCGCAATTCTTACATCCCTTTCTGCAAATCATCTGTTTTTCATGTTTCTTCTGATTTTTGGGTTTGTTTTTCTTCAAAAGGCGAATTCCAACCAGGATTTCTAGAAAATCAGGTGTTTTTCCAGAATGAGATCCCTTTATTTATTTATTTATTGAAATCAAATTTAATCCATTCTTCATTCATTTCTTCACCTTTTTTTTTTTTGCATATTTTTAATTTGAGGGCTTTATTTGTCGTTCCCTCAAAAGGCTGGTTTTTTGTTCAGCCAAACGGATTCCAAGGGTAGTCTATTTGTAAACCCTAATCCAAGAATTATTATTTCAAAAAAAAAAAAATCAAAAAATTTCCCTTTATATTGATATTTTTTCTTCTGACTGATTTATCTCAATTACCCTGTTTCTTGAATTTTACTAAGAGCAGGCCCTTTTTGCTATAACCTCTATTTTCTTTAATTTGTAGAAAAAAAGAAATTCAATATTTAGTAATATATATTATGGCAGCTATGGATTTTTGGAGTAGCTTAGCAGGTGTAGACTCATTTCTAGGTGGAGAATTAATGGAAGCACTTGAGCCTTTTATGAAAAGTGCTAATTCCCCACCCTTTTCTACTTCTTCCAATCCTTCTCCCTCTTCTTTCATCCCCTCTCCCTCCCTTTCTTCCAGTCAGCAATATTTCTCTCTCCAAACACAACCATCCCCTTCTCTCTCATCCCCTGAAAATTTCTACCATTCCACCCTAATTTATCCCTCAATCTGCCAGGACCAAGCCCAAGCCCAATATATATTTGGGCCGGGCCCAGACTTGAGCTCAGGTGTTGGGCTTAATCCAATTTCTAACATCCAAATTCAAGATTTCCAAGCCCAAATCTCATCTACCCCACTCCCACAAAGCAACCACCACCTCGGGCCGAGGCCCGTCTGCATGAAGCAATCGGGCTCGCCGCCGAAGCCCGCCAAACTCTACCGCGGTGTGCGGCAGCGCCACTGGGGAAAATGGGTGGCGGAGATCCGCCTCCCCAAAAACCGCACCCGCCTCTGGCTCGGCACGTTCGACACAGCGGAGGAGGCAGCGCTGGCCTACGACAAGGCGGCGTACAAGCTGAGGGGCGACTACGCCCGCCTCAACTTCCCCCACCTCCGCCACAGCGGCTCCCTCATCGGCGGCGAGTTCGGTGAGTTCAAGCCGCTTCATGCCGCCGTTGATGCCAAGCTCGACGCCATTTGCCAGACTCTGGCAGAAGGGAAGAGCATCGACGCTAGGAAACGCAAACGCTCGAAATCCAAAATGGCGGCGCTGGCGCCGGCGGAAGAAAATGGTATGAAAACGGGTGAACCCTGAAGCGACGTATCGGGTGGGCTTTCGCCCGAATCCGAGTTTGTGTATTCGGAGTTTGAAGGCGAGCGATTCGGGTTGGATTTCGGGTCGTTGCAGAAGTATCCGTCGTATGAGATTGACTGGACTGCTTTGTGATTTGGTTGAAGTTCAGGCCCTTCTTTGCAAAGTAGTATAGTTTGTAAATTTTCGTTTGGTAGGGGTTTGCAATGAAGTTTTAGATATTTGCAGGCCGGTCTTTGTAATTTGTTGTTTTTGTATGGGTCGGTTTGTAGTTTGTTAGAATCTCTTAAAACTGTTTTAGCTGGTTTTAGCATGGTTAAATCAGATTAGGGAGGGATTGATTTGTTCATTTGTACTTTTTTATTATTTATATTTTAAATTGTTATTATAATTGTATTTTATCATTTATTTTCATTATTCTTCACTTATTCCTGAGTAGCTTCATTTCTGAATTTGCATGAAAAAAAAGTAAATAAATTTTCTTAGCCTCTCAAAAAGGAATTCTACGTGTAAAGATTAAAGAATGAGAATATTTCATTTCATAAAACTTCTTAATTGTAATGGAAGTTGATTGGCAGAGATTCAGTGTAAGGAATTCTTCCTACTAAGAATATAATATAATTAAATTTTCTATTTCTTTCTACTGTGAGATTGCTACATGCATGTCGATCAACCCGCTGAACTGAGCGATTTCATTCAAAAAAATTAGTTTATCTTCTGATTTATTTATAATTTTATCTTTTCGTATTTACTCATATTCTGTTGGAATTTGTTTACGATGAGGATAGAAAAGCTCCCTCTTCTGAAATTCAAGTTGAGGACGCTTGCCGGCAGAATCGAACCAATCACTTTATCGCCACCACTGAG
>JAPKLW010001887.1:21514-57076 GCA_026898455.1 Plectranthus barbatus | reverse complement strand
TTATTATTTTATATTTTTTTACTAATTTTAGCTAACGAGTTTGCTCAAGAACTCATGAGTCAAATACTATAATGTCAAGTTTGGTTCGCTTAATAAACAAGCTCGAACGAGCTTTTATCGAGTTGAGATTAGAGTAGCTCTCGAACAGTTTGTCTTATTTACAACCCTACTAATAATGACTGCCAAGCAAATAGTTTCATCTTTTTTTTATGAGATGTCGCAATTCATCTTGATTTCACCTTGTCGAGGTTTCCTCCAACTCCTGCCTTGCTCTTTTTTTTTTCCGTGGGTAAGATTGTGTTGCTCGAGTGATCGATAGTCTCTGTTTCATCCTCGTAAAGCTCACAAATTTTGTCCTCTGTTGAAGCTCGAATGTAGAGATTCTTCTTAACTGGAAGTGCATTGTTGCATGCTTTCCAAATCATTTTCCAAAATTTAGGTTTATGGCTGGGAGAGAAATGGTTAATCAAGATCTTTGAATTTTTCTGAACTGTGTTGTAATAGGCTGATTTAACCATGAATTCTCCATTCGCTGTATATCTCCAGATTTGTTTGTCTTCAAGCTGGACAGCTACGAGAGGGGTTTCAAGGATTTCAACCGTCTCTTCTGGGTTGAAAATATTTGCGATGGTCGCTTTCAAGGAATGATCTTTCATGGTTGATGAGTTCCTCCACCTTCCTGTCCTTCCACTGTGCTGGGAGAGTTGAATTGGGTCTCCAGAAATGTGTAGTTCCGATCCAACGGTCCATTTCAATTGTGATTTTTCTCCCATTTCCCACCCTCCATGCCATTCCTTCTTAACAATGATTCCTCTTGCTGCATTGAGGCTCTGCCAAAGGTAGCTTGGGCGATATCCTACATTTGAATGGAGAAAATCTTTACATTTGAGGTATTTTGCTCGGAGAATTTGAGTGATTTTAGCCTCTAGACGCTGTATGAAATTCCAAAGTTGCTTTGCAAGCATTGCCAGGTTGAAACAATGAATTTCCCGAAATCCCAGGCCCTCCATATTTTTTGGTGTAGCTAGAAGGTTCCTAGGAGATCAATGGTGCTTACTTTGATCTCGTGGATTTCACCCTGAATTTCTGCTTTCATCGTTGAAGTTGTGAAAGCCTCTGCAAAGACCATAAAAAGATAAGGGGAGAGAAGATCTCCTTGACGAAGGTCTCTCTCTAGAAAAAGGCATGGAGGTTTGACCATTAGCAATAATAAAATACGAGACCGTGGAGACATAACGCATCAAAAGATTCACCCAATTCCTATATTATAACGTTTACAAATGCTATATAAAACAAACCAATCTAAAATAAATTAAAATAATCTTTGCATGTTATTATTAGAACGTTATTTGAATTTCTTTCTTTAATTTTATGCTCCCAAATCCAAACCCCCTATTTACTTTGCTTTAGTTTTTATTTTAATTTGTTTTAAAATTACAATAATAACGTTTCTTTGTAGATTCGACCTTGCTTACCGCTTTAGTTATTTATTTTAGTAGGATTATTTTTGAGAGGTTTGGACGTCTTATCAAAAGACGTAATATTTGGGAAGGATACCCGCTCATAAAGTATTACTTAAAATAAGAGGGAAACTAATCCTTAGTTCCTAATAATTTCTCCCTTTTTGATATTGTCAAAACCACTTGAAGAGACAGAAAAAAGGAAGCATGACATACCGAGTTTACAACGACACTACTCAATATACTTAGTCCTTTGTTCTATCTTAATCTAAAAAGTCTTCCCCCTGAATTGAAGTCCCATTTTAAAAAAACTTCAAACTTCAAACTTTCCTAAAAGATCAATCATCAGAAATTAATGAAACTAAAAGCAAAATACAGTACCCATATACAAATATAATTAGAAACAATTAGAAACATGAATTCATGGAGGAGAAGGAGTAGACGAGGACGGTTTAGATCCAAAGAGCTTGGCATGAGTTCTGCAAGAATATTGTGTTGCTCCTGCCTTCTATTCTCTTCAATTTCCTTTTCTTTGTGTCTCTGCTCTTCCCCCTTTGTGACAATCTCAAGAAAGGTCGAGATAGTGGCCTTAATAGAGGATAGATTTTCATCAGACTTGCATTGTTTCTGTTCAAATCTTACGGCAAGGGTTTCAATTTGACCTTGGAAGGCAACATGTATCTGATTCAACACAGTAACGGGCACAATATCACTTCCAGAAATTTGAATTGAAGATTCAGGCACAATAGACACTACGGTAAGGAGACGAGCTCTCAATTTTTCTGTTCGAGCTAACTCAACAGCAGCCTTGTTCCTTTCTTCCATCTGCCTCAATTCTTCCTCCTCAGCAAGCCGCCTAAGTTCGGCTTCTTCTTCTTTGCGCTTTTGATCAACTTCTTGTAGTAGACACACTTCTTCATCGGACTTGCGCTTAAGTTCCTCCTCGTGCAATCTCCTTCCCTCATCTTTCTGATGCCTGCTCTCTATCCTTTTCAACAATTCATTTCTCCGTAGGATCACATTAGCAGTGCGGACCAAACATTCACTTTCAGAGGTGATGACATTGATCAGTTCTGCCGCTCTTTCAACAGTTTGTTGAACAGTAACTTCAACAGACAATACCAAGGCTTGTTCCATGTCATGACAATCTGCTTCCGCATCTGCCAATTCCCTTTGCAATAGCAAGATCTTCTTTTATCTGCTGAATCTCGACCTCTGTTGCCTGTAGCAACTGAGTGATCTCCTCCACCTTATGCCTTTTGACAGCAACCAGATTGCGAAAATAATCAAGATTCAGTACATGGGATGATACCTAAGAAATCAGAAGGATTAAGTGAGGAGCCTCGGACACAAACTGATAGTTACATGGAGGTAGTCTGTGTTTGTCCTGTTCGAATTTGCTTCCATCAGCAGTGTGAGCTCTATAAGCTCGTATAACCAACATTCTCAGTCTGATGGACTGCTCTGACATTTGCCTCCTTCTAATTTGGGCACTCCATTCATTAGCCCAGGCTTCCTCAGTCCTCCAGAAGGTTAACCCCAGTCTGACCATCATGATGGATAGATCCTCTGCATCAAGTTCATGTCTAGCTGTATCAAAACGTCTCTATCTTCGAAATTCTTTTCTTAGCACATCATAGGGATTAGAACATTCTAGCAGGATATCGAGATAGAGCGATGTGATTTCTTCAGTAACTTTCTACTCTAACCGACGAGAAATTTCCCCAGCCCATGGAACGAGTCTAACATCCCCAATATCAGTTGGATCAATCGGGGGACACCAACTCAAGAGCCGTTGAGAGGTAGACTCTGGATGAGGAAGGCCGTTGAAAGGAACCTTGAACTCTACAATTAGATTTGGCATTTGTGTAGCTCCTTGGCGTCCCGTGAATCCCAGGGGTGTCTCCGCCAAACTCCTTCCATGTCCTGTTTAAAAGTGAGCTCTTCTGTGAGCACAAGATCGCGAACTTTCTCAGCATCCAATGAACGAAAAGATATTGCCGAAACATTTGAGGAGATGCTCATGACATCATCCCTTTCATCACTTCTAAAACAATCTTTAGAGTGAGTTGGCTCAGATTGAGGCTGGATGGGAGAATCAGCTTGAGTAGAGGTCTCGCCTTGCTCCATCACATGATCTTTCCCTTTCTTGGGATCGCGTTCCATCCCGGACTGTGGCTCGATAAGTGACTCTTGCTCTTGCACGGCTTGTTCTACATCATTCTGAGCAAAATCAACAACTATCTCTGCGACATGTATTGATGGGTCCTTCTTAGGTACATACGGGGAATCAAACTGATGAGGAGGTCGCTCTGCTTCAATCTCCTCATCTATTTCCTCTGAATGGACTGATCCCAACTCATCTCTCTTCTCTTCTTCACATCCGGTGATCAGTTGCTCTCTAAGTATTACAACTTCTTCTTCTTTTTCCTCTTCCACGTTTAGATCCAGAAGAACATTAACAAACGATCGAGCAGATTCCTCTGATTGCCTCTCAGCGTCTGGAATCCCAGTCTCTGACTCCCGAAAGGTCACCTATCGCTTGGCGGAGGTTTCTCTTACTTAATCCTTGATTTTTTTGGACACTTCCTCCTCCCGTGCTTTTTTTCACCGAATAAGAGGTGGCACCGTCTCTATTAAGGTTCTCCTTGGAACAAGTATAGCGATACGACCTTCGTGAAACTGAACACCTTGAACTGATCTAGATGTCGCCTGAGATTGCTGGGATGAGCCCTCATTCCCAAAAGTTCCTCTCTTCTTCGTTGGTTGAGACGGTTCCTCACCAAGTTTTGTCAAAGGAGGGAGTTCCTCCATGACCTTTTGCAGGTGTTCTTCTTGTTGTACTGAGGACTCAACTTCTTGGTTTTCTTCTTGATCATCATCATCATCATTATTGTCAGTCTCAGTGGGCTCACATACTTCTTCTCTAAATGGAAAGAAATCACTCGAGACCAGCAATTCACCGTCATCCACCACTGGCAACACCCTTTCTAGCAGAAAACTGACCTTTAGTCCAAAGCCGACACCAGTAGAGAACTGCCCCTTCTCCTCGATTGTGGTTGTTCGTCCAACATAATCCAAGAGCCTTTCAAAAAGAAATGTTGCCCAGTCCCCTTTCACTTCGTCATCGATAGCCATAAGATGAGAGTACTTCTTTTTGCTCATTTATGAAAATGACCCCATCTCACACTGTAGCATTCGAATAACAATGTCTGCAAGATACTTGTAGAATGGATCAAACTCATTCTTCTTGTGATTCATCCTGAAAGATGTGACGATGTCGTCTAGTTTCTACTGAATCCAATAACTTTCCATTATCTCCTGGAGTTTCTTGATATCCACCCCCTGACGATAATTGTGCACCTTTGGTCCCCTATGCCAAAGATTGAAAACTTCCTTGAGTAAGAGTGGTGTGACGGCAATTTTAGTTCCTGCTACGTGTGTTGTGAAGGATTTCTAGTCATGATCTATCACTGCATTAGCATAGAATTCTTCCACCAGAAATGGATGAAATCTCTTTGGTCAGACTCGCAGAAAGTAGCCCAATCTTTCCTTTAGTATCTTACGACCCAGCTTCTTGATATTAGGGCAGTCTGCTTTCAAACCGACTATGAATAAGATTTTCTCCTTCGTTACTTGAGCCGCCTTTCGTTGTTCTGGTGAGAGCTTTCTGGGATCCGAATGAAAAATCTTAACAACTTCTGAGTAGGGTCTACCAATGTATTCGAATGGTGGTTGTTGATCTTGTCCCGAAGTGGATGCCTCTTTTGGTTTTAGTCTGCGATGATTTTGTCTTCTTTGGAGCCATGACTTAAGATTGATGATGATTGACAATAAATGAAGAAATGTATGGATTGAATGCGAAGCAAGGAAAAATTCCCAGAAATATGAGGGTTTGAGAATTTGTTGAGAAGATGAAAATACAAAGTGATAAAGGCTTTAACCGTCGATTTCTCGAGGATATAAATAAGACAAAAAGAAATGTATCAAACGGTTGTGAGAAATGTAATAGAAGCAAGATCAATGGCTGAGAAAAGCCGTCGATTGAGATCGTATGTGACTGATTTGATGTGATGATGTACCTTTCCACGTGGCGTGAGCTAATTCATCGCCATCTGTTGAGCAATAAATGCGCTGTATTGGATACGATAAACTTTGAATTTTAAAATTCCACCTTTTGATCTTCTATGCTGACTAAGAGTCAGTTTCTAAACTGAGAGTTAAAACTCAGTTTAATTCAGCATCCGTCCTTCAAAATATTCTAAGTGTTGAAACCAAAACTTGGTTTTCTTCAACAAGTCAGTATGTCCTACTGAGTATTCATCCTTCATGTAGAAACTTGGTTGACAACAAGTTTCTTCCTCTATTTTGGATGGCTCTGGGAACGATCTTTTAAACACTTGGGTAGGTGAAGAACTTCATACTATATTGCGTGGACACCACTTGAAAGGATTTTCTTTCAAGGGTTGATTGAGTATGAAGTCTCGATGCTGAGAAACACGCCAACTCTTCAAAACTGAGAGTTGGAACTCAATTTTAATCATAACTAATCGACCTTCAACAAACTTTCTTCATCGATCTTTTCTTTTGATGAATTTTAGTAGTGACACCATCTGTGAATAAGAGAGAAAATAAGCAAAACTGAGAGCTGGGACTCAATTTCATTTCGCATCTTACTCTTCTTCAATCAAGATTTTGTCGAATTCCAGTAAACCAAGTTTGATGCATAACACCTGAATCTGGTCTCTGGAAGTGGTTTGGTGAAGATATCCGCGAGTTGATCTTCAGTTTGGATGTACTCTACAGACACGTCCTTCTTCTAGACATGATCTCTTATGAAATGGTGCCTTATGTCGATGTGTTTGGTTCTGGAATGATGAACTGGGTTCTTCGTGATGCACATTGTACTGCTGATATCACAGTAGATTGGTATACACCCAGTTTTGACTTCGTAGTCGAGCAACTGTTGCTTGATCCAAAGCACTTGAGCACAACAACTTGCATCAACAACATACTCAGCTTCTGTTGTTGACGTGGCCACTGAATGCTGCTTCTTGCTGAACCAACTTACAAGCTTGTGACCTAGGAACTGACATGTTCTGCTTATGCTCTTTCGGTCGATTCTGCATCTTCCAAAATCTGAATCTGAGTAAGAATTTAGAGTAAGCTCATCAGTTTTGGGAAACCAAATACCTAAGGATTCTGTCCCAATGAGGTATTTGACTATTCTTCTGGCGACCTCCATGTGCGACTTCTTTGGATTAGCTTGAAACCTCGCACATACTCCAACTGAGTAGGAAATATCTGGCCTACTTGCAGTTAAATACAGTAGTGACCCAATGATGCCTCTGTACATGGTTGGGTTGACTGCTTCGCCTTCTTCGTTAAGATTGATTTGAGCACTTGGGCTCATAGGAATCCTCAAGGGGTTGGTCTTCTCTGGACAAAACTTGCTGATCAAGTCCTTGGTATACTTCTTCTGGTTGATGAAGATTCCTCCATCGGACTGAATTACTTGAAGACCCAAAAAGTAAGTCAGTTTGCCCATCATGCTCATCTGGAAGTTGCTTTGCATAAGTTGGGCAAACTTTTCACACATCTTCAGGTTTATGCATCCGAATATAATATCATCGATGTAGATCTGTACAAGAATGTTCCTTGGTCTTCTTGATTCACTACTGGTTGAACATCTTCAGGATGATCATCTTCATCTTCTGTTAAGTCAGCTTGGGTGGGCAACTCAGTTTCAGTTTGGCCTCCAGACTGAGCTTTGTCTTGATCTCCTGAGGTTCCCCCTTGATTGATGCCTACGATTATCATTAGTGACCAATGGCCTCAACAAGGTCGATTGCATCACCGACCTTGTCCTCTGTAGTACTTGAATGATCATTCACAAATCTAGCATGAGAAACTTTGTTGGAATTTTCCTCATTAGAACTGAGTTTCTCGCAGGCATTTTTGATCTCGTGACCACCAAGTTCCAGGTCCTTTAAGGTCCTGCGCACTAAAATAGACTCATAAAAAAATAATAGAGCATGTTACTCCCACAAGTCCAATGGTCTTGTTGAGTACTCTATATCCCTTGTATGAATGGTGTCCATATCCAAGGAACACACCCTCATCTGCCTTGGGACTGAAAGTATTCAACTTAGACTTTCCATTATTATGGATGTAACATGGAGAACCAAAAGTACATAGATGAGCTATAGAAGGCTTACAACCAATATAGACTTCGTACGGGATTTTGTGATGGCGATTGTTGATAGCGCTTCTATTCTGAGTATAACATGCCGTCATGAAGGCTTTTCCCCAGTAGCCTTCCTTTAAGTCAGCTTCAACAAGCATAGTCCTTACTGCCTCCTTAAGTATTCTGATTCTTCGCTCGGCAAGACCATTCTGCTGGGGCGTTCTCGGAGCTGACTTTGCATGTGTGTCGATCGACACACTCTGTGTTGATCGACATAGAAGCTCGGAAAGGAAAAGTTGCCCAATTTGGAGACTTGTGATATTTTAGCCCATTGCCTTTTGAAGATCAAATTCCTCCTCTATAAATAGGGTCCTAATTAGCTCGAAATTCAATCTTCTTTTATTCAGTATTTTTATCTTTATTTTCAGCCTTTATTTCTAAGCATTAAACTCTTTAATTTCATTGTTGCTTTGGATTCAAGTTATTGAAGATTTCTATTCCTATTTTCAATATGATTCAAGTAAGTTCATTTATATTTCTTGCAATGTGTGTTTTTAACACGTTAGGCTAGAAACCCTAACAGGAACTAGGGTTTCACCATCCTTTCAAGCATGTTGTAATTCGATTAAGTCCAAACTCTAATTAACTTGGTTCAAATTATATGGTTTTCAATCTAAAATCTATTTTCAATTGAAGGATCGAGAGATGAAAATTGAATTAGGGTTATAGTTATTAATTTGAGACCGAGAGGAGATGATTAATAATAGGAAAATATAATTTGATACAATTATTTTATGTCCTACAAAAAAGAATCACTTGTAGGGTTTTTAATCTGTATCTTTATTGAGATTGACTAGTTTGTGTTATTGAGACTCAAAAGGTAAAATTCACTTTCTAGTAATCTAGGTTTTAATTGCCTAATCAAGGGTTAATTCCAAAATATAAGATTTCCCACCTTAATAATTATTTTGGGTTTGAATTGATTGGTTATTGCATGTTAATAGGATTGGTTGATTTTCCTACAATCTGTGCTTTTTATTATTAAATTTTATTTCAAAGTTATTTTCTGTTTTGAAAATCAAAACCCTTCCCAAAATTTGGATTTGCTCAAACATCGAATTGATAAACTGTGTCCAGTACATGAGATAATTTCATTGCACTATCCCAATGGGTTCGACAACCTTCGGGTTATAAATTTATTTGCATCGCTGTATTATAATAAATCTATTTAATTTTAACAACGATCAGGCTTTTGAAACTTTGCTAGTGCTAGAATAAAGTGAACATATAAGTTTTTGATCACTAGCTATTTTCAGTTTTTGAGATTCACATTCTTCAGAAAGAGATTTAAAGTTTTCAAGTAAGGTTGAATGCTCCTCTCTAAGCTTGTCCTGCTCTTCACTAACTGACTTCGATCCTTGGATTTCCTCAGTCAGTTTTGAAACTCTAAGTTTCAGTGAGGCATTCTCGCCAGCTAAAACATTTTTTAATTTATAAAATTTAGAAAATTCTTTATTTAAAATTTCGAGGGTAACATCCTCTGAATCTGAGCAATAATATTCGGAGTTCTTTTCAATGCATGCTATAGGAATAGAAACTGAGTTAGAAATATTTACCAAGTTTAGCGACTCAGCTTCAGCTCCTTCTTCTTCGGATTCAGATGCTCCTTCTTCTCTAAGCTTGGCCATCAGCACCACGAATGCTTCTTCCACGGCCTCATCATCCAAAGTGTAATAGCCATCATTGTTATCTGAAATGTCTGGCACTCCAGTTCTGGATAGCATGGCCTTCGCAACAGGTCTGGAAGCTTTCTTTTCGAATACCCTTTTCATGCGTTCTCTTTCCTCCTTGGATACCAGCGGGCACTCGTACTTGAGGTGATCTGAAGAGATGCACTCAAAACATGCCTTGGGATGTCTCTCGCTGAATTTTTGTTCACTGGGTTGTGAACCTTCCTTCTTGGCTTTAGTTTTCTCAAGAAGCTTTATCAGCTTTCTCATTTGCTCCTCAAGCTCTTCGATTGAGCTCTCTTCCTCCTTCTTCTGGTTGGAAGGTGATGATGCTGACTTTGATGTAGACGTCTGTCCGAATAATCTGTCAGCTTGGTAAGGCTTCTGAGGCCTTCTCTTGAATTCCCTTTTTACAAAAAATGCAGCATCTTCTTCAGGATGAGTGCTGATATTCCGCACAACTTCATTCCTGTTCGCCATTAGTATGTCCCACTTGTGAGCTTGTAGCTGGGCGAACACGTCCTTTGTCGTCATCTTGGAGAGATCCTTGTCCTTTAAGCTGGTAACTTTGACGAACCAATCCTCCTTTGGGAATCTTGAAGAGAATCTTCGCGTTCATATCTGCAATCTCATAAGTTCTCCCCAAGTTTTTAGCTCACAAATAATAGAATTAAATCTAGCTTCCATAGGTTTTACACTTTCACAAGGAAGCATTTGGAATGACTCATACTTATCTACACAATTTTGAAGCTTGTTCCGCTTCACCTGATCAGTCTCTTGACATAGAGTGCCAAGGAATTCCCACATCTTCTTGGCATTATCGTAGGTAAGAGCTTCGACAACTAGTGGTTCAAGTAAGGATTGAAGAATGAGCTCCATGGCCACTGAATCCAGCTAAAAATGAATCCTGTCCTCGTTCGTCCACTCTGCATGAGGTTTGTCCACTATCTCATTGCTTTTTGCTCATCCGAGCTGAGTGTTTACTTTGGTGATCTTTAGTGATCCAGTGGATAGAACCTCAGTCATCTCTGGATGGACGTTCTTCAGCATTATCAGTGAGCGCTTCTTCCATATATCAAAGTTTTCTGATGAATACTTTGGAAGCTTCGTAATGTGTGCCATCTTTGCGTACCTAAGCTTTAGTCCACACAAACAACCTACATAAAACAAAGTGCAAGGAACACAGATATGGTCCTAAGCGACTCAACACAACCTTGGTCTGTAAGAACCTTAGTGCGTGATACCACTTTTTGGTCCCAAAAACAGAGTACAAATATATGCAGCGGAAGTAATAATGTAATAAACTTGCAGTTGTTCTCCTAAACAAGTAGATTTTAGTTTAGGGTACTTGAAAATATTAAGCTTAGGTCTGCCTTTAGTAAGTCAGTTTCACAGTGTATACTCTTCAATACTTGGACAAGTATTGAAGGTTTTGAAAGTTAGTTTGCGAAACTAAAATATGATAGAAATAAAAATGAAAGTAGTAAAGAACACATGATATATATAGTGGTTCGGATCTAAAAATCCTACATCCACTCTTCAGACCCAAGGTCTGGATAATCACTAAGTAAATACAAACCTCCTTACGATCTATACACAATCCGTCGGCACCTCCGTCCTTCGACCTGCTGTGGTCACTCGCCTAGGAACTCCTTGTACGCTTAGTCTTTAGGTTGAACACCCCACAACCTTCTTCCTGGTGGTTGGATGTTTCCTGTTCTTCCCAGAACTCAGGTGGTTGGCATAAGCCCGTGAGAATTAGAATCCCAGAGTAGGAAACTGACTGCTATGAATATATATTGGAAAGATATATTCACCAAAGAGTAGCTTCAGCTTTAAAGTTTCAGCCTCGTGCTAAGAAGGAGTAGCACATAGTAATAACTTGAGTCAGGGACTCAAGTCTCGTGTATGGAAACACGAAAACTCAGAGAGTTTTAGCAGAGAGATAGCTTTGTTATATGCCCTTTGTTGTTAGGAATTCGTAATCGTTTAAGATTGAAAGAAAGACCTATTTATAGAGAAGCCTTTGAGCATTTTGAATTTCTGCCCGTTAGACACATTAATCCAGTAGTTTGAGAACCAAGTTTCAAGGCGTATCCTTCTTCAGTTCTCGAGCATCTCCTATGCTCGGTTTTCAGCAACTAAGTTCTATTACAACTCGATTGATCCTATACAAGGATTACAATTTTAGAACTCTATAAACTGAAAAATTAACTAAAGTGGGTTTTGACATATCAAAATATTAAAAAAATAAGAGGGAAACCAATCCTTAGTTCCTAACATTGTGTATTGACAATCAAAATATATTTACATTATACCCTCTAAAATAGTATAAATATTATACTTTTCCTTTTGTTGAAAAGTTAACTATATTGTGATTTTTATATATTAATTGAATGTGTATAGGACGGTAAATGAGTAGAGTAACGTGTAATTCATTCACTTATTCACCAAACTTTTCCAAAATTGGTGGCATCATGGTAGACTCGTAGATAAACATCGTATTAAAATATTATGTCTTTTGTAGTTTTGTAATGGTATCAAGTACTGAGAGCTGAAAGTTTTGGAAAATGCTAAATGGGTGGATGAACTAGATGGTTGAACTTACAAAATTTTTCTAAACTATAACAAATTTAAATTAATAAAAAATATTAAATAAAATTAATAATTTTAATAATGGAATCGAGAATGGAGTTTGAAAGTGCGAGCAGAGGATCTCGTTCCGTTTATAATTATAATCAAATATTTTTGGAAAATATGCACAAATTGCAATTAAAATTAAAAAATGTGCGCAAATGCAGAGTGGAAGAGGATCCTCTATAGTTTTTAAATACACAGCACCTTGTCCATTGCAAGCTACGACGCCGTTTTTTGTATTTTTTTTTTCATTTTTTTTATCAAATATATAGTATTTCTATTCTTTTATTTTTGCTTTTTAAATAGTATAAAGAAAATTATTTCAGTTTGGCTGCTTTACATTTCAAATAATTTTGGTCTGGGAAGACAACCAAAAAGGGGAAAACTCTCCTCTCCCAAGAACTACACCCATCACTCCACAATTTTTAAAATTCTCGATTTAAATGGTCAAGTAAATTATTTGTGGAAGACAGGTATTTCAAGACGTTAATTTTATTTTCTATTCACTAGCAATAAGAATTCATAAGTCACTTTCAACATCTACATTTTAAAAGATATTATTTGTAATAATAAGCTTTCAAATTACAAATCTTCTTAGTCTAAATTGCACCCTAGGATCCAAATATTATACTTTTTAATTAAAATACTTATAATTATTGCATGTATTTAATTGTAGAATCTTACTTAAAACATATATAGAATTTATATATGAATGATAACAGTACTAAGACAATAACTAGTAAAATTTAAAATAATAATAATAATAAATATATTAAAAGTTGTGAACACAAATTGGACAACAAATTCATGACCATGATGACTCATCTAGTAAAATAAATATTTCATTACACCTATGCTAATGAATCATCAAACGTACCATAAATGAGATGAAGTGTGATGGTTACATCCATCCGACTACAAGGATTCATTAAAAATCATTTAATTCCATTTCATTCTTGAGTGAGCTGACATGCATAGTCATAATATCTACTAGACTAACTATAGCATATAGTCCCGAGTTAATGTATTGAAAATATTGGAACCAAAAATGCTTAGTTAATCTATATATCTTATAATATAAGCAATGAGATTTTTCTAGTGAAATTTCATGTAAGAGTCTTTCATAATTTTCTTTTGTTTATCAAAATGATTATTCATAATAGTAATCATCGGTCATATTAATGATACATTCGGATTTTGAAAATATAAATTATTTATGATATACTATACTTGAATTAATATTAATTATAAAAAAATATATAAATTCTAAAATTTATAAAGCCTGATTATGAAATAATCATTTTGATAATTTATAATGAGTTAAAAATTGAAAACCAATTGTTAAAAATTGTTATATAATGTAATTTGGTATGATCAACTTTGAACTTATAAAATTAAGTTTAACTATAATAAATCTGACTAAAATAAATAATTGAGTAGAGAGTGGAGAAAAAAACTTGAAGTACAAGAGTTTATTGAGTTAAATATTGCATATTTCATATATTAAAGTTAGTTTTTTTTTTAAAAATATTTATTAATTGTGTAAATGTCTTAGATCTTAACATCGTATAAGAAGTCAACTAAGGCTTTTACAAATTATAGTGAAATTTATTAATAACACATTAAATTTAGATTTTTTTTTTCATTTGAGAAAATTATTTGTTGGTTGTTAACCTGTCCTCATCATCCTTTACACATAGGCAGCGAAAGGGAGAAATGTGGTTGGTGGTCACTCTCCACATTTCGTGTAATATCCAAATAAATTTAAATATTGTTCATTAGAAACACCTTGTGTATTGACAATCACAATATATTTATATTAAACCCTCTAAAATAATATAAATCTTATACTTTTCTATTCATAGTGAATGAGTAGAGTTACGTGTAATTCAATCACTTGTTAACCAAACATTTTCAATTAATTCAACATAGGTGTATTACATGTACAAGATTACATTTTTGGATAAGGATTCATAACTGAATCCACCTTCTATCCCCCTTGCCACAATGCGCCGCCACATCTCATTACCTGGCACCTCCACGTAGGGGAAAATACGTACAGGGGCTGAGTACACAGTTGTACCCAGTGATCATATTGTCCTGAAAGTAAGTATATACATAGTATCACACAAGCATAGCATAAGGGTTTTATTGAAATTAATTTATGCATGCCAAATTATTTTACCTCACATGGATGCACCCATCTCATTTTTGGGATGCCATTCATAAATAATCATCAATTACATAAACAAGGGTCTCAATTCCCTTTTCATTTCATTCATCATTTTCATCGTCGTCACAATTAAATAACACACATGAGGGTTTTAGCTCCTCCACCTTATCCTTCCATTTCCCTATCATCACAAGTGGGTGATCAAGTCCCCTCTTCCTTATCCTCCACAATTATCACATTTAGAACATCATTCAATATTTCCGTTTTACATAGCTTAATTAACATGTTGCACGATCATCATCAATCTAATTCAATCTTTCTTTAGCAAGTAAACATGCTCACGTATCATACATCAATCCATGCTCTCCATACTATCATTACATCTCACCCAACATCATAGAATTCCTTAGTTCATCTAGGTTCCAACACTCAAGTATAAGTATAAGTTTAAAATCGTTTTATCAAGCATGGCACAATCTGTCACATAATTTTGTTTTGAGCATAACTCACAAACTACAACACCTTTTAAGGTGATTCCAAATCCCACATGCTCCTAACTCATTAAAGTTTAAAATATTCGAAAGTAAGCACAAAAAAGCTGTTTACTATGTCTTCTGCAATCAAACATTTTGATACGATCCTCGCCGGAAGGTTTAGATCACAACCCAGAATCAACGGAAAGGGAACGCGCGCTGACACGACTCGAACCGATACGAAGTGAAAATCCAACGCTTATGAAGTTGACCCTTAGAGAACCACAGGTAAGAACGAACACGAACCCCTACGACCCAAAAAGCAACTCGGCTCACAACGAGGGATATAGCGAAGATGCCACAAATGGCTGCGGAATTCCGTTTGATAAGTCAGAATTCAAATTCTAAAGCTCTTAGAATTCGTGAGTCTTCAGGAGATAATCTCACAAATTTTATTAAACTGAAAACTGAATTACAATGGAAATATGAAGCCCTATATATAGGGAGAAAATCAAATCTAAAAGCATATCAAATCTATCAAGATATACAACAAGTATATCTCAATATCTTTGTAATAAAAAGAAACTAAACATCTAGAAATAACTAAAAATAACTAAAATTCGAAATATAAAAAAAACTAATTGAAATTTGAAATTACATCGCGTGGGGGTCTCGTAAGCTCTATGGCACAACCCCAGTATTTCATGGTTCCATGAAAATTGTTCACATGCATAGTATAGTAAGTGCCATTCTCTAATCGCTTTGAGTCTTATAGTCTTCTTTTTCGCTTACTTGTTTTAATATAGTGGTAATCCATGACTTGCGTACATATAATAACTGGTCGAACATTATTTCAGTGGTTCCTTAGCGATTGCTAAAATCTGATTCGTTTTCATTTCCTTTCTTACGTTTGTCCATTGTTTAGAGGCAAATTGGTATCGCTTGTTTGTGAGTGTAGTATGGCGCCTTTCATGGAGCTTCACTATTTATACACTTATGATTACGTCATTCTGTGTGATCCATAAACAGATTGGAGGGGTGCTGACACATGGCTTCCGGTTGGGTTACATTCTCAAGTGTAACACTTATAATTCATATATTGTAAGGAAAGGGAACTTATATAATTATATGGTAGTATATTTCTAAGTTATCAGCCAATGTGAGATATTTAATATATACCCATTTAAAAAGGAATATATAGGGTAGTGATCAGGTGAGAAATGTAGTTAGTATGAGAAATGAGAATACTACATTTTAACATCAAAATACTGCATTTTTTACATCGAAATCTTGCATTTCAAAAATCTTCATTTTAACATCAAAATCATGCATTAAAACTTGTTTTCATTTTATCTTCAATATTCTTCATTTTTAACTTCGATTTCCTTCATTGTATTTTTAGTTATCATTTTATCGAAAAAATTGTTCATTTTTATCTTAAATTTTGTTCATTTTATCTTAAATTTAGTTCATTGTTCATTCTCATTTCTCATACTAACAACATTTCTCATATGATCACCTCTATATATAGGGGAGCATTCAAGGCAAAACACCTTTCTATGAATGAACTAAGACCATTTATGAATCATTAGATCCAAAATTGGGTGATCCAGATTAATACTCGCATTAGCTCATTGTTAAGTTTTAAATGGATCATTAAAAGGGCATTATTGTCAAAATAAATCATTTTGCATTTTCATGAAGATCCACATTCCTAAATTTACGCCCACTTTTTTAGTGGATTCAATATTCCATAAATACATTCATATCACACATAATTTTCATTTTTTAATTTTTTTTTTTGGTAAAATATGAAAATTTGAATATTATATTATTAACCAATTGTAAATGTTCAATTTCGTAAATATCATTTTGCATACCAATTTACTTCATTGTTAAAATTACTTGAGCTCATTGTTAGTGTATGTTATATTTCATTAGTCATACATTCAATATTATATTGATATTCATCATCTTGTTTCATAAATCCAGTGTATTGTATTTCATTGTTTATATATTTCTCACTTCATCGTTAAAATTACTTGAGCTCATTGTTAGTGTATGTTATATTACATTAGCCATACATTCAATATTATATTGATATTCATCATCTTATTTTATAAATACAGTGTATAGTATTTCATTGTTCATATATTTCTCACTTTATTGATAAAATTACATGATTTCATTGTTAGTGTATGTTATATTTCATTATTCAGACATTCAATATTATATTGATATTAGTCATCTTCTTTCATAAATCCAGTGTATAGTATTTCATTGTTCATATATTTCTCACTTCATTAATAAGTTGAAACTGATTATATGACAATAAAATATTGAATGAAGTGTAATGACAAACTTAATGAACCATACATAACAAATAAAATGACATTGAAACTGATTATATTATATAGTGTATCAACTAAGAACATCATCATTCTCATCGTCTAACGCCACTATAAATAAAATATATTCATGTAACGAAGCTTTTAAACAAAACTAATGAAACATTCATAAGATGTACCAAATCTAATGAAATCGAGAATAGGACAAGGAGAATCACAAATTGCTCCACACTTTGATTCTGTTGAAGAACATACGTGAAATAGAAAATCAACAAAAAGCCCTCCATTGACGAAAATTCAGATAACGTAAAAGTTTTTGCCAGAGAATCTCCGCCGCACACGATAAAAATGGCGGAAGGCGATAAAAACTCAATCACCCTACAATACAAACATAAAATAGAAGTAGCTTTTTACCCGCAAGATAGTGCGACTCCATACAGTGAACTTAAAGCCATGGCAAAGCAAATTCATAGATGTGGCTTTCCCATTATTCCCAACCCCAAAAACCCAATTTCCTCCATCTCTACGTCTCTCTCTCGCCATCTGCAAAATTTCTGCGAAATAATTTCACACTGAAATGTAAAATAATTTTCTATTGAAATCAACCATTAAGTATAAAAGATAAAAAAGATATAATATTCCATTAATTTAGGAAAAACCTAAATTAATATTCCCCCGTCCCGTGCGAATAGGCCCTCTTCTTTTCGGCACGGAAATTAAGTGTTGTGAGTGTAGAATAAGTTAGTGGAATTAATATTTTATTGTTGAGTGTGAAAAATTGTCATTTTTAGAAAGTGGTCTATTCGAGCGGGACGCCGAATTCGGTAAGGGGGCCTATTCGAGCGGGATGGAGGGAGTATTATCCATAAATAACTGCATATGATTTAATGTACCAAATTTGCCCTTACTAATTTTTTAAAAAAAATAATTGCTTACACGTGGCAGGCAAATCAATCATCAGATTAAAATAATTAATGGTGAGATCTTTGGCCATAGTTCATTCATGGTATTTGGTTCAGAAATAAATACAACTCTATATATATAGGGGCTTAATCCGGTGAGAATAGAGAATATGAGAATACTACATTATATCCTCACTATACTTCATTTTAACATCAAAATTATTCATTCAAAAAATACTTCATTTTAACCTCAAAATACTTGATTTTCATTTATCTTCCATTTTCTTCATTTTATCTTCGATTTTCGTCATTGTACTTTTTATACTTCAGTTTTTCTAAAATATTGTTCACTTTTATCTTCAGTTTTGTTCATTTTATCTTAAAATTACTTCATTATCTATTCTCATTGTTAGGATTTTCGCTAGAGCAATCCTTCCTTACTTTTTATGTTTTGGTGGGTCAAAGGTTGTAAAAGCCATCTTAGTCAGATTTTCAGTTTCTAGAAGTTCTAAAACTGTAATCCTTGTATAGGATCAATCGAGTTGTAATAGAACTTAGTTGCTGAAGACCGAGCACAGGAGATGCTCGAGAACTGAAGAAGCATACCCCTTGAAACTTAGTTCTCACCAAGTATGGCCTTGACCAAGACTGAGTTTGGGTACTCAGCATAGGATCTTCCAATACTGACTAGGGAAGTCAGTATGAGGGCTTTCCCATACTGTCTAGGAGAAGTTAGTATGTGGGCATTTCCATACTGACTATGAGAAGTCAGTATGAGGGCGTATTTCCATACTGACTATGGGAAGTCAGTATGAGGGTTAGTCAGACTGACTATGGGAAGTCCGTATGAGGGCTGGCTATACTGACCTTGGGAAGTCAGTATAAGAGCCTCTACCCTTAAAGCACGAGTTATTCTAAGTCATCGAAGCTCAAGTCAGACTTCGGCATTTACATGCCTAAGTGAAAGTCAGTACGAGGATATCCAAACTTGGATTCCTCAGACCGAAACGTAGTCTGACATAAAGTTGGTGTATAGTACACTGACACCGCAGAGCAGACCTAGAGTATGGGGCTATGATTGGACGACATCTTCCAAGAGTCTAACGACTGGATTAATGTGTCTAACGGGCAGAAATTCAAAATGCACAAAGGCTTCTCTATAAATAGGTCTGCACTCCAACCTTAAACGGTTACGAATTCCTAACAACAAAGGGCATATAACAAAGCTATCTCTCTGCTAAAACTCTCTGAGTTTTCGAGTTTCCATACACGAGACTTGAGTCCCTGACATAAGTTATTACTCTGTGCTACTTCCTCTTAGCACGAGGCTGAAGCTTTAAAGCTGAAGCTACTCTTTAGTGAATATATCTTTCCAAGATATATTCATAGCAGTCAGTTTCCTACTTTGGGATTCTGATTCTCATGGGCTTATGCCAACCACCTGAGTTATGGGAAGAACGGTAAACATCCAACCACCAGGAAGAAGGCTGCGGGGTATCGTCCTCACTTCAACCTGAAGACTAAGCGTACAAGGAGTTCATAGGCGAGTGACCACAGCAGGCCGAAGGACGGAGGTGCTGACGGGTTGTGTATAGATTGTAAGGAGGCTTGTATTTACTTAGTGATTTATCCAGACCTTGGGTCTGAAGAGTGGATGTAGGATTTTTAGATCCGAACCACTATAAATATCCTGTGTTCTTTACAACTTTCATTTATATTTCTGTCCTATTTTAGTTTCACAAACTGACTTTCAAAACCTTCGATACTTGTCCGAGTATTGAAGAGTATACACTGTGAAACTGACTTACTAAAGGCAGACCTAAGCTTAAATCTTTCAAGAACACAAAACTAAGTTCTATCTGTTTAGGAGAACAAGTGCAAGTTTATCACATTATTACTTCCGCTGCACATATTTATACTTCCGCTGCATATATTTGCTCTCTGATTTCGGGACCAACAAGTGGTATCACACGCCAAGGTTCTTACAAACCAAGGTTGTGTTGAGTCGCTTAGGACCAGTTCTCTGTTCCTTGCACTTTATTTTTCTGTTGGTTGTTTGTGTGTATTAAAGCTTAGGTATGCAGAGATGGCACACATTACGAAGCTTCCAAAGTATTCATCAGAAAACTTTGATATATAGAAGAAGCGCTCACTGATAATGCTGAAGAGCGTCCATCCAGAGATGACTGAGGTTCTATCCACCGGACCACTGAAGATTACCGAAGTAAACACTTAGCTCGGAGGAGCAGAAGAGTCCGAGATAGTGGACAAACCTCATGCAGAGTGGACGAACGAGGACAAAATTCGCTATCAGCTTGATTCAGTGGCCATGGAGCTCATTCTTCAATCCTTACCAGAGCCACTGGTTGTCGAAGCTCTTGCCTTCAACAATGCCAAGAAGATGTGGGAATTCCTTGGCACTCTATGCCAAGATACTGATCAGATGAAGCGGAACAAGCTTCAAAATTGCGTAGATAAGTATGAGTCATTCCAAATGCTTCCCGGTGAAAGTGTAAAATCTATGGAAGCTAGATTTAATGCCATAATTTGTGAACTAAAAAACTTGGGGAGAACTTATGAGATTGCAGATATGAACGCGAAGATTCTCTCCAAGATGCCCAAGGAGGATTGGTTCGTCAAAGTTACCAGCTTAAAGGACAAGGATCTCTCCAAGATGATGACCAAGGACGTGTTCGCCCAGCTACAAGCTCACGAGTGGGACATACTAATGGCAAACATGAATGAATTTGTACGGAATTTCAGCACTCATCCCGAAGAAGATGCTACTTTTTTCGCATAAAGGGTAATCAAGAGAAGGCCTCAGAAGCCTTACCAAGTTGACAGATCATCCGAACAGATGTCTATATCAAAGTCAGCACCATCACCTTCCAACCAGAAGAAGGAGGAAGAGAGCTCAATCGAAGAGCTTGAGGAGAAAATGAGGAAGCTGACAAAGCTTCTTGATAAAGCCAAAGCCAAGAAGGAAGGTTCACAACCCAGTGAACAAAAATTTAGCGAGAGGCCTCCCAAGGCATGCTTTGAGTGCAACTCTCCAGACCAACTCAAGTACAAGTGTCCGCTGGTATCCAAGGAGGAAAGATAACGCCTGAAGAGAATATTCGAGAAGAAAGCTTCCAGAGCTGTTGCAAAGGCCATGCTATCCAGAACTGAAGTGCCAGACATTTCAGATAACGATGATGGCTACTACACTTCGGATGATGAGGCCGTGGAGGAAGCATTCCTGGTGCTGATGGCCAAGCTTGAAGAAGAAGGAGCATCTGAATCCGAAGAAGAAGGAACTGAAGCTGAGTCGCAAAACTTGGTAAATATTTCTAACTCAGTTTCTATTCCTATAGCATGCATTGAAGAGGACTCCGAATCTTATTGCTCAGATTCAGAGGATGTTACCCTCAAAATTTTAAATAAAGAATTTTCTAAATTTTATGAATTAAAAAATGCTTTAGCTGGCGAGAATGCCTCAGTGAAACTTAAAGTTTCAAAACTGACTGAGGAGATCTAAGGATAGAAGTCATTAAGTGATGAGCTAGCCAAGCTTAGGGAGGAGCATTCTAATCTACTTGAATCGTATAAATCTCTCTCTGAAGAATGTGAATCTCATAAACTGAAAATAGCTAGTGATCATAAACTTATCTGTTCACTTTATACTATCACTAGCAAAGTTTCAGAAGCCCTGAGCTTACTACGTGATCCATCTGATAAGTCAGGATTAGGTTTTTCAGAAAATGTTTTGAGCAATCATGCATCAACTTCTGAAACTAGAAATATTTTGAATCATCATTTTAAGAAGGATTCTAGTTTAGAAGTTAAGCTGTTAGGCAAAGGAGTAGTCTGTATAGATAGAGATTCCTTAGTGACTAATCAGGGCAAAGGGAACAAGTCAGTTTCGAAACTGACTCCAGTACCAAGGCTTAGAAATAATTTGACTTCCGGAGACCCAACCGAGCTTCATTCAAGAATCAAACCATCACAGCAAGCACAAAAAGGATCCTTGAACTACTTGACATGGATTTATTTGGACCAGTCAGGCCACCCACAATTGAAGGAAAGAAGTACACTCTCGTTGTAGTAGATGATTACTCGAGATACACATGGGTGAGGCTACTGAAGAGCAAGGACGAAGTAAAGATTCAGCTTCCAGAGCTCATTCTTCAAGTGCAAAACAACAAAGGAGTCACCGTGAAGAGAATCAGATCAGATAACGGGACTGAGATTTGCAACGGTCCTCTGATGGATTTCTGTGTTGATGCTGGTATTGCTCACGAGAAGTCAACTCCAAGAACGCCCCAACAGAATGGTCTTGTCGAGCGAAGAAATAGAACACTCAAAGAGGCAGTAAGGACTATGCTTGCTGAAGCTGATTTAAAGGAAGACTACTGAGGAGAAGCCTTGATGACGGCGTGCTATACTCATAATAGAAGCGCTATCAACAGTCGCCATCACAAAACCCCGTACGAAGTCTACAATGGTCGTAAGCCTTCTATAGCTCATCTACATGCTTTTGGTTCTCCATGTTACATCCATAATAATGGAAAGTCTAAGTTGAATACTTTCAGTCCCAAGGCGGATGAGGTCGTGTTCCTTGGATATGGACACCCTTCGTACAAGGGATATAGAACACTCAACAAGACCACCGAACTTATGGAAGTAACATGCTCTGTTGTTTTTTATGAGTCTATTTTAGTGCGCATGACCTTAAAGGACCTGGAACTTGGTGGTCACGAGATCAAAAAGGCCTGTGAGAAACTCAGTTCTAATGAGGAAAATTCTGACAAAGTTTCTCAAGCTAGATCTGTGAATGATCATTCAAGTACTCCAGAGGACAAGGCCGGTGATGCAACCGACCTTGCTAAGGCCATTGGTTCACTAACGATAAACGCAGGCATCAATCAAGGGGGAACCTCAGGAGATCAAGACAAAGCTCAGCCTGGAGGCCAAACTGAAACTGAGTCGCCTACCCAAGCTGACTTAACAGAAGATGAAGATGATCAGTTGATCGAACCACTATAAATCCTTTGTCTTTATCAGTTTTCTGCATTACATTCTGATTTAAAACCCAGCACCCAAGTGCTGGTGTATACTCTGAAAACTGATAACTGTGCAAACAAGGCCTAAATATTCTAAGTTTAGATTCACCAGCTGACCAGTTGTCAGCTGCGTACTTAGGAACCAGCACCAGCTGACCAGCTGACCAGTTGTCAGCTGTCTGCTGTGAGTCAGTAGCGTGCAAGAAAACGATTTATATATATATATTTCCGCTGCGTATCGTTTAAACTCTGATAAACCGGGACCAACAGATAGTTTTTGTGTCAAAGTTGAACCTACCCTTTACCGAAGCATGGTAGGAACCCTCCTATATCTGTCTGCTAGTCGTCCAGATATTCTTTTTAGTGTGGGTGTATGTGCTAGATACCAGTCTGACCCTAAGGAGTCACACCTCAAGGCTGTTAAAAGAATTATCGGGTATATCTCTGGCACTCCTGAAATGGGACTTTGGTACACAAAACAATCTGGTACTAACATTACAGGGTATAGTGACGCGGATTGGGCTGGTGATGTTGATGACCGAAAAAGCACAAGTGGTGGTGGATTTCTAATTGGTGCAAACCTGGTGTCATGGTCTAGCAAGAAACAAAACTACATTTCACTATCAACGGCTGAAGCTGAATACATCTCAGCAGCTAGTGGGTGCACTCAACTACTATGGATGAGACAAATGCTAGAAGACTATTGTTTGCCTTCTGAAACTCTGACTCTCTTGTGTGATAATGCTAGTGCTATAGAAATTGTTAAAAATCCTGTTCAATACTCACGCACTAAGCACATTGATATAAGGCACCATTTTATTCGTGATTTGGTTGAAAAATGTTAATTACTTTAAAGTTTGTGTCAACGAAAGAACAAATAGCAGATATTTTCACAAAAGCTCTTGACTTTGAGAGATTCTCATACTTGAGAAGATCTCTAGGCATGTGTAACCCCCCTGCCTAAATATTTTGACAGAATGTGACTGCTTGACTAGCTTTAACTCTGGGATGTTAAAGTTTGTATTTTCTTTGTCGATTATTTGTCCAGGTTATAAAACTGAGAGATACAAGAGTGAGATCTCAAAGTTATAAAACTTAGTGATTGTGACCCATTTATTTTTCAAAATAACTGAAGTACTGTGGACAGAATGTTGCTAGAACTCTGACCATGTGGAATCAAAGTTTATTTGAGAAATTAATGGGCTGATTTCTTTTGTCTCTCATCTAGTACTGAAGATTGGATGTGATTAGGCACACAATCTTTGTGGAAGGAGTTATGAGAATGTTTTTATCGACAGTTTGTAACTTTGACCCCCCAGTGTCAAACTAGGTAGCAGTCATCATACTTAAAAACTTTTTTTTTGAGCTTTAATTTTGATTCTGCAAGTTTGTTTTTCAGTTGTTGCGAATTTTATGGTTTTTAAATTTTAATTTAACCTAATCCGATTTAATTGGCAATTACCTGATTTTTAGGAGTTTGTTTTCTAGATTTTTTTTATGCTTTATCTTTGATTAAAATTTGAATCCCATAATTTTAGGTGTTATTTTGTATCACTCTTTCTCTACTTAAGTAAAACCTGCAGGAACACTATTCACATCAATCACTCACGCCTCTCAAAGCACTCTCTCCACCACAAACCGTTCGACTTCCCTCCCTCTCACACAAGTCACTCACCTCTCATCGCTCTCAATATACCACCATGGCCGACAAAAATATACAAGATCTTCTAGCCAAAACCCTAGTAATGGATCGTCTCCTTTCGTTTTCCTATTGCATAAGGAATACTAGTAAATCCTCAAGGGATAATAGATTATTTGAAACCTAACTCATCATTTAATTCTAGACTCTTAATCGATCTTGGACTTCTCACGTTTGAGCCATCGGATAAGGATATAGAAGAATGATTTTGTCAATTTAGTTTGACGGACAAGGTAGTCAAACATTAATTCAATAGCTCGTGATTCAATATCGAGCATTAATTCAAGAAGCATGAATAATAATTCAATTTGATTGATCAAAACAAAAGACTTTGTCAAGTGACTATGCACTTTCAAGAGTTTAAGATTGAAATAAGTTTCATTGTGAATCATCGTACGTTGTTTGAGAGTATAAGAACTCATCAAGTTGTTTCAACGGAATAATCGAGGAGGTTATCGATCTTAGATGAGGATCGAATTAAGATTTCAAAGGTTGAGATTTAACAAGTTTGGTTTAACAATAAGTTCAAAGGAAGTTCGAGTTACAAGAATTTGGTCAAGCAAATCAATTGATTTGAATTGAAAATGTTCTTGGAGAAGTTATGGAAGATAACATCTCATTGTCGATTGATACAAGGAATATCAAATGAAATTGGAATTCAATTAATCGAAGGATGAGTTTAGAATTGAGATATGGTTGCATTAATCGATCAATCGAAAGGATATCAAAAGGTATAAATGATAAGTCGAATCGATCGAAGAATGAAAGTTGAAAATTTCAAATTATGTGTCTGTGTCGATTGACATAAGAGGTGTCGATCGACATGGATGTTTGACATACATATGCGTGTCGACCGGTTTGGTTTGTGTCGGTCGACTTGAAGGAATGTCGACCGAATTCATATGTGTGTCGACCGACACCAAGTGTGTCGATCGAAATGGCTTATTATGTCAAGAATGTCGATCGAAACGAGGTGTGTCGATCGATACGAATGATGGACAACAAAATCTCAAGGAATAACATCTGTGTCGATCGACACAAATTGTGTCGATCAAAATTTTGGCTCTGTTTCGGTCGACACAATCTGTGTCGGTCGAAACAGAGGCTTGAAGCCTTTGGCGGAATTTTCGTGTTTTGGCTCAAACGGTTATCCGGACTCGTCCAATCGATTTCTAACAACACCAAATGGTTTCTAAACATATATAATGAGTCTAGACATGATTCAAACTATCAAAACATGTTGGAATCGAGATTTAACCATAATATTACAATATGGGGCAAATATACCAAAAATACTCCAAAATCCACACAACTCGATTCGTACGTCAATATATCATTTCTAGGCTCATGATATAACATGCTAAACATGCATACGTACTCATAAACTCAATATCAAGCCTAGATCATAACATTTATCAACTAGGGCAAAAATCATAACATGTTTAAATCGATAACATAGCTAGAGGGAGGTTCGATCTATACCTCCTTGACGTTCTTAAGCCTTCGTAAGCTTGATCAACCCTTAGTTCGTCGATTTCCCACTTCAAAACACAAAGGAAAGGAAAACTAAGTTTGGAAAGGGAAGGGAAACGGAGAGAGGGTTCCGAAAAGGTATAGTTTTACCTTAAAATCTCCTCACCAGAGCTTCGTCGGAGCTCGCCGGAATGTCGCCGGAAATCTCGCTGGAAAAACTCTAGAGAGTTTTGGGAGAGAAAGTGAAAGTGGTGGAGTGAGATAGAAGGTTATATTTATAGAGGGAGGTGAGGGGTAACTTTGTAATTACCGAAAGTCAAAAAGGTTAAAGTGGTTGTCATTCGATTGTCACATCGGTCACTTTAACATCACCTCACGTCAACTCCACATCTCTTCGCGTCATTGCACGGGAGACCGTGATATTTCGTCGATACACGAGTATTTAACGATCGATATTATCCCGATACGAAAATGTCGATCACCGAACAATTAATCGAGATTAATTAGACTAATTAATAATAATTTATTTTCTTCAATGAATAAAGGTGGCAAACAAATGATGCCACAATAATAATTTCCCAAAATAAATTGATCGCGATATCTCGAATTACTTCGATAGCAAAATATAAACTTCGGAAATCCGATAATTACATTCAAATTTTATGAGGGGTGTTACAAGTATAGACTTGTAATAGTTCTGTATAGGTTTCTTTTAGTTAGTTTATCCCTGTACTTGTAATGAAAATTATTAAAGGATAAACTGACTTGTTGATGACAATCTCTTTTTTGTCCAACAAAGGTCTTCATTCTTCATATGCTGAACTTACACATGCTAGTGTAATCAACAGGTTTCTAACTCTCTCATACTTAAGATCAAAATTGCTCTAAACAGAACTGAAAATCAATCGAGCAATATCTCTCCAAATCTATAAGGAGAAGATCTTAAGTAGAAAGCTGAATTTGAGGGGGAACTTTTCTGAGTTTATGTGACTAACTATCAAAATTGTAAAAACTCTAAAGCTTTCCACTCCTCATCAGCTTAGGTTAAAGATGGCTTTGACCACACCAAAAGGGGGGAAATTGTAAGGATTTTCGCTAGAGAAATCCTTTCTTACTTTTTATGTTTTGGTGGGTCAAAGATTGTAAAAGCCATCTTAGTCAGTTTTCAGTTTCTAGAAGTTCTATGACTGTAATCCTTGTATAGGATCAATCGAGTTATAATAGAACTTAGTTGCTGAAGACCAAACATAGGAGATGCTCGAGAACTGAAGAAGCATACGCCTTGAAACTTGGTTCTGACCAAGTATGGCCTTGACCAAGACTGAGTTTGGGTACTTAGCATAGGGTCTTCCAATACTGACTAGGGAAGTCAGTATGAGGGCTTTGCCATACTGACTTGGAGAAGTCAGTATGAGGGCTTTTCCATACTGACTATGGGAAGTCAGTATGAGGGCATATTTACATACTGACTATGGGAAGTCAGTATGAGGGTTAGCCATACTGACTATGGGAAGTCAATATGAGGGCTGGCTATACTGACCTTGGGAAGTCAGTATAAGAGCCTCTACCTTTAAAGCACGAGCTATTCGAAGTCATCGAAGCTCATGTCAGACTTCGGCATTTTTATGCCTAAGTGAAAGTCAGTACGAGGATATCCAAACTTGGATTCCTCAGACCGAAACGTAGTCTGACATAAAGTAGGTGTATAGTACACTGACACCGCAGAGCAGACCTAGAGTATGGGCTATGATTGGACGACATCTTCCATGAGTCTAACGACTGGATTAATGTGTCTAATGGGCAGAAATTCAAAATTCTCAAAGGCTTCTCTATAAATAGGTCTGCCCTTCAACCTTAAACATTTATGAATTCCTAACAACAAAGGGCATAACAAAGCTATCTCTCTGCTAAAACTCCCTGAGTTTCCGTGTTTCCATACACGAGACTTGAGTCCCTGACTTAAGTTATTACTCCGTGCTACTTCCTCTTTGCACGAGGCTGAAGCTTTAAAGCTGAAGCTACTCTTTGGTGAATATATCTTTCCAAGATATATTCATAGCAGTCAGTTTCCTACTCTGGGATTCTGATTCTCACGGGCTTATGCCAACCACCTGAGTTATGGGAAGAAAAGTAAACATCCAACCACCAGGAAGAAGGCTGCGGGGTATCGTCCTCACTTCAACCTGAAGACTAAGCGTACAAGGAGTTCCTAGGCGAGTGACCACAGCAGGCCGAATGACGGAGGTGCCGACGGGTTGTGTATAGATCGTAAGGAGGCTTGTATTTACTTAGTGATTTATCCAGACCTTGGGTCTGAAGAGTGGATGTAGGATTTTTAGATCCGAACCACTATAAATATCCTGTGTTCTTTATAGCTT
This sequence comes from Plectranthus barbatus, assembly GCA_026898455.1. Lineage (NCBI taxonomy): Eukaryota > Viridiplantae > Streptophyta > Magnoliopsida > Lamiales > Lamiaceae > Plectranthus > Plectranthus barbatus. The sequence continues at coordinate 28,571 of JAPKLW010001887.1, read as the reverse complement.
TCATTTATATTTCTGTCCTGTTTTAGTTTCACAAACTAACTTTCAAAACCTTCAATACTTGTCCGAGTATTGAAGAGTATACACTGTGAAACTGACTTACTAAAGGCAGACCTAAGCTTAAATCTTTCAACAACACTAAACTAAGTTCTATCTGTTTAGGAGAACAAGTGCAAGTTTATCACATTATTACTTCCGCTGCACATATTTATACTTCTGCTGCATATATTTGCTCTCTGATTTCGGGACCAACACTCATGTTCTCACGTTAACAACTATTCTCATATGATCAGACTTCTATATATATATATATATATATGAACTAAATGCCTTGAATGAACTATGAACTTTTCATTGTTGTGTGTATAATTGATCATTGTAGTGTATATGATAGTTCATTATAGTACTTAATTATGATACTTTATTGTTGTGTGTGTAATTGATCATTGTAGTGTATATGATACTATAATGAGGTATCATACACACTACAATGATCATATATATATATATATATATATATATATAGAGTTGTGTTCAAATCCGAACTAAATGCTGTGAATGAACTATGAACTTTTCATTGTTGTGTGTTTAATTGATCATTGTTGTTTATATGATAGTTCATTATAATACTTAATTATGATACTTCATTGTTGTGTGTGTAATTCATCATTGTAGTGTATATGATACTGTAATGAGATATTATACATGCAATAATGATCAATTACACACACAACAATGAAAGTTCATAGTTCATTCAGGAAGATGAGTTCAGCCTAGAATGCACCCCTACATATATATATGTATATACATATATATGTATATATATATATATAGAGGTGTAATCATATCACAAGTGATTCTTAGATGGGAGAAGAGAATAAATATGGGCCTTTATTTTCAAATTTTTAGTGGTCCAGATTTAATGTTTGATTTTTTGTTTTTACTTTATTTAAATTCTTTTAATTAACATAAGGGTTCAACTGTAATTATCATTTTTCTTATTTTATCTTTCCATAACTATATCCTAAATTATCTCTACCATAATTGAGAATCAAATCATCTACGAAAGGAAATTCAATTTTCATGGATGAATATTTATATCCTCTCTCCCAAAATAATCTATATCCTAATCTCTCTTATTCATCGATTCTCCATCCTCCTGCTCGCCTCACTCCCATTTCTCTCACCGGGCCTGAGTCTTGCGCTTCATCGCCACCCTACGCTGTAGCAAGCGCCCCCACGCGTGGCAGCATTGAAGATCAAGGTCCTGTTTGACACCATTGTGGTGGTGTTGGTTGTCTGTCACTTTAACGATAATATCATCCCCATCAAAATCTGCACGTATGAGGAGTCACACCACCGCACAGCTCCTCCACCCTTGTCGTGCTCACTGCATGCCATGGAGGACTTGCCAACACCATCGCTGGGAAGGCTGTGCATGGAGCGGTGCAAGGCTGGGCGCACACAGATGCAAATCGTAGGATAATAGATTATTTTATTTATCTTTGTTAGTTATCTTTATTAAATAAATGGATAATCCTGTTATTTTTGTTGGATTCTTGCTTCATGGATTGATTGAGGTTTTTATAACATAGTTGTATATTTTTTAGATATAAGTTGTATTATATAAGCCTGTAAATATGCACTATATAAGTCTATACAATTGCAGTATGTTTCTGGAATAACTGAGATTTTTTTAATATAATTATTTATTATTCTGATGTAAGTTGCATTATATAAGCCTGTAGATACGCATTATATAAGTTTGTACCGTTGCAATATATTTCTGGAATAACTGAGATTTTTAGAATGTAATTATTTATTATTCTAATGTAAGTTGCATTATATAAGCTTGTAAATATGCATTATATAAACTTGTACAGTTGCAGTGTGTCTCATAGATTGATTGAGGTTTTAGAATTTAGTTGTTTATTTTGTAGATGTAAGTTGCATCATATAAGTCTCTAAATATGCATTATATAAGCCTGTAAATATGCATTATGTAAGTCTATACATATGCAATATGTTTCGTAAAATGATTGAGATTTTCATAATATAATTATTTATTTTTCTAATGTAACTTGCATTATATATGCCGGCAAATATGCATTATATAAGCATGTACAGTTGCAATATGTCTCATGGATTGATTAATATTTTAGAGCATAGTTGTTTATTTCTCAGATGTAAATTGAAGCCTGTAAAAATATTATGAATAATGCAATGTTTATATTCTACATAATGCAATCAAATAGAAAAGATAATGCAATAACTTGCTAAGTTGATTTATTTAAAATACGATATTCCTAAAAATTGGGGTGGGTGATATTTTAAATTAAGGATTTCCTATTTTTTTAGATATTAATGAGTGTGAAAATCAATTTTAAAAAAATTAATTTAGGAAAATTTTAATCAACATTCGAAATTCCTCAAATGTTGGGATATTGGAGCATGAAATGAGGGATTTTCCTATTTTGTAGATATGATGGTTGGGAAAAATTACTAAAATACCCCGTTAATACATCTTTTATAGGTAGTTAATGCAACTTTTTAATTTTGGTCTCATATTAAATCATAACCGTCCAACACCTAAAATAGGTGGTCCAGATTCATTCTCTTCTCCCATCTAAAGGGTCACTTGTGACTTTAACGTACCCATATATATATATATATATATATATATATATATATATATATAGATGAGGGATCATGTAAAAAAAAATTTCCATGTGAGAAAAAAGAATGAATCATATCCATCAGATCTAAAAAAATCAATGGTTGATATTGAATCAAGCAACAACTAAAACGCAATGAAGCAACAAAATAATCAAGCAACAACTAAAGCACAATCTAGCAACTTTGCTATCAAGCATCGACCTGAATACAATCAAGCAATGCTGTGAATGCAATCAAGCATCTTTCTCATTTTCTCACGTTAAGAGTTTTCTCACTGGATCCGCTCCCTATATATATATATATATATATATATATATATATATGGGTTGATTTTAATGGACAAAACATTGACGCCCTTGTTTGTTGATGGAAAAGATAGGCGATTACTTGAATGGTAAAATACACGTTATTATAAAATGAAGTGGGGCAATGTAATGTAAAAAGAAAGTGATACTAATAAATGAAAACACATGCATGCATGTCTTAACCAAGGGTGAATGGGCCACATGATTTACCATTTATGATGCAAGATTTTTGTCCTCATGCATGCCTTCATCTTTCCTTCTATGGCCTCTCTCGAAATACCCTAATTCGGACCTCAAAGCACAGTACTGTCTATAACTATTTAAATTGTGTACCTCAATTTCAAACGAAAATAATATTATTCCAAAATAGAGTTAAAATCTTCAAAACTCATCCAACTTTCAATTAAGTCTAGATTCAAGGAAGGTATCCTATTTGGAAAGTTTTCACATGCATTAATTGTGGAGAGGGAAATGAGATTTTTTTTTAAAAAAATATAATTATTTTTGGGGGCTTTTTGAAAGAGCCATGGCTCTAAAAACAAAAGGGGCATTAAATAGGCTCACGTGAATCAACTCTTTATGTGTCCCTTTTAGGTTTAATTAAATGCTTTTTAATGACAAGACCATCCCGTGAGATGAGTCATGAACAAAAAAACTAAAAATAATTGATATTAAAAATATTAAAAATTGGAGAAATGTGATATGACTCATGACTTAGGTTGTCTTCCAATCTTTGACGCCTCCACTTTTTCCAATTTTCAATACACATGGCAGCTATATTGAGTGTTACTTTTTCTTTATTAAATATAATTTTTATTTATATATTTTAAATTATTATAAAAAAGCATTCAAATTCATTTTTATATGTAATTTATTATTCATTCACTTCTAGTTTAATTTTATTTGTTTTTTATATTTTTTCAATTTATATTTCATTTTGTAGTAATACTAGTAATATTTATTTGTCAAGTAAATTTTAGTGTATAATAATTTATTATTATAATTATGAATATAAATATTTTTTATTTTTTTAAATTTTATTGAAAGATAGAGAATCTAATATTTTAATTATAAATTTAGGTTGAGTTGGGTCACTGATGGAGATAGTAAATAATATTAGGTTGTAGACTGTGTAGTGGATAAAAGAGAAATGAATAGTTTAATAAATAATTGGGTCACGCTCGGTCACTGTTGTGGATAATCACCATCACACTCCATCTTATTTATGGTACATTTGATCATTCATTAGCATAAGTGTAATGAATCATTTATTTTAGTGGATGAGTCATCATGCCATTAATATGAGTTGTTAAGTTTCCATATATAATGTATTGGTCATGAACTTGTTGTCCAATATGTGTTCATAAATTTTAATATATATTTTATTATTATTATTATTATTATTATTATTATTATTATTATTATTATTGTCGCGCCCCCAAACCGGGCCTATGCGACAGTCCCACGTGCGACACAATGCACGCTAAGGGAAGTTGTGGTTTTAAGAAGTATTATTTAAACATGCGAAAGAAAGTAAAGATTGATCGAAAATGAAATAAGAGAATGAGGTTCAAATAATTAATTCGCAGCGGAAATTAGAATCAATTAAATAGTTACAAGCATGATGAGGCAATAAGTTAACGAATGCTTGAAAGGAAAAGAGATAAATAGTTCGCAGCGGAAAAATGGAGTCAAATAATTTATAGAAACATGATGGAACTATATTTTAAGTCATGCTTGAAAGAATGCATAAGTGCATATTCCAATCTTGAAAGCAAGTATAAATGAGACTATGTATGAAGACATAGCTCGTCGCTTCGATACCATAACCAACAAATCAAATCATGCTAGGAGAACAAGAACAATTAGCATGCTTGGGCAAGAATGAAACATAGGAATAATAAGAGGTTTCATGAACTAGCATTGAATCAATCCAAGTATTTGAAAGCTTAATACAAAATAAGATTTAGAAAGTTTAGATCGTAAATCCAAGTAATCATGGGGTGCAATACATGCCATTCGAAAGATATAATCAAAAGCAACATGGATTCGAAATGAAGTACAAACCGAACAATTAATACAATCAAAGAATCGTTCCGGTTTCCTCCTTCGATCCCCTTCCTCATAACGCCACCTACACCTTCATCAATCGGTACCTACACACAGGGAAAACGCGCATAGGGGCTGAGTACTCCCGGGTACCCAGTGGTCACGGTGTCCCGAAAACAAATACATACATATATCATGAAAACACCGCACACTCATGCATAATACAAGTTTTATTGAAATCATCATGTATATGCAGAAATATTTTCCTCACTTGGGAGCTCCCACTCAAATTAGGCACCACATAATCATTTTCCCAACATATCAACATTTCATATGTAACATGATCCACATAATCACAAGGGGTAAGATAGGAGTGGCCACTCGCTATCTACCCGGTAAGGTTTAGTCACCCTTACCCAACCGGTAGTCTTATTACTATCCGGGCTAATGCATTAGGCTTACAATACCACGGGGGTAGCCACTTCCCCGATCCAACACATCTCCAATATATCATTCATCCACCAATTCATGTCATCATAATAATCATACGGTGCCAAAACAATTTTACGGTGTAATCATGCCTTTAAAATAAAGAATCATTTTGGGAAAAACATTTGGCAAAAACCATTTGATAGGATAAAGTAGTGCCCACCTCAAATGATTCGATGGATCCAATTACTTAGTACCGCTAGTTGATGCTTCCTTCTTGGAGATTAAAGTACCTAATTAAAGTTTGAAATAAATTATTATAATGTTCAAAATAATTATTTAAGTTCTTTAATCAAATTATTCCAATTAATTACTCAACTACAAATTATGAAATCTCCTAATTGACTTTCAGCATTTTCAGATTTCAACCACCAACTTCTCGAATTTTTAGTAATTAATCTTCTAGGTGAAAAGCTATGATTTTCATACAGATTACTAATTAACATGTATAGAGTTCATATTATAAAAATCAGATTTTTCCAAAGTGCAAAAATATGTTTTTAAGGCCGTGAAATTTAAACTGCCAGAATCTGCCACACATTATTAAAATACCTCAAACTCGAGTTGTACAACTCCGATTCATGAATTTCCAAATTCCACAGATTCCTAACTCGTTATAGTTTATACAGTTCTAAAATCAACTCAATCCAACCATCACAGAATCAGCCGTATGCATTTTAATCTCTGTCCAAAACAGGGCATGCTCTCAAAATTCATCAACACATGATTTCTCAACATACATGCCATTATCTCATTCCCAAGCTTCATATATATCATTTTCAGATCCATCTAAGTTTGAATATCAACTTTAACATGAAAGGTCATGATTCTTAGGTTTGATCAAACATGTAATCATATATATATATGTTCTATGCTCATCAATATGCAACATATAACAAGCTTAGGCCTAGGCATGCTCATCTAATCCATTTCCCTTAAGAATTTAATTTGTGACTTCTTGATCCTACATGCAATCACATATTCATAACAAGGAAATCGTAGGGAGTGTAGAAATCATCTACTTGAAGCTTGATTCTACTTCGTGCTTGAGATCAATGTGTTCCGATCATAGGACTTCTTACGTCATTGCGTAAAGGAGGTTGAGGAGGTAAGATTTATGTAAAAATGAAGGCTCAATAGGTGGGGAAAGGGTTGGATATTGAAGCTTCAAAGGGGCTGTTTTGGAGGTGTTTTATGTTGGCCCAAAGATCACCAAAAATTGCAAGAAAAATGCACAAAGGAATAAGAAGAACTTAGAGAGAAGAAACAAACACCAAATATTTTTCTTCTTATGGGATGATTAATGAATGCAAATGCACTCCCTATTTATAGGCAAAGAAGGGAATAACTTTTGATTAAAAATTGCCAAAAGAATAAATATGTGGTTCCCATTTGGAATATCCACCAACTAATCCACCAAAATATAAAATGAATTTTTGGTGATAATGGGGTGGAGTGGAATGATTAAATGAACTTTGAAAATAAAATAATTGAAGTGTAGTGATTATGGTGGGGAATAATTATTATTAATAATAATATTC
>JAPKLW010001887.1:0-21504 GCA_026898455.1 Plectranthus barbatus | reverse complement strand
TAATTATTATTAATAATAATATTCCATCTTTCATAATTGGAGTGTAGGAAAAATAATTGCATGATTTAATATAAGGTTGTAATAATTTATGGAGATAAAATAATAAAAAAAAATGAATTTTCAACAATTATGGGGGGGGGGGTGTATGTCGATTTTGGTGAGGGAAAATATGAGAGGGTGGAGTGTGATAATAGTCTTGCATGCCTTGATTGATAGTGTGTAATGATCACATCCATACTTCCCATGTTTGCCCTCTAATGGTTTGAATTTTATTTTGTAACTAATTGCCCTTGTAGGTAAATAGCCAAAATAGGGGCTAGAGCAATCATATCACTACATATATGATGGAATAAATATATCCCATGATCTCTAATTAAATTATATTACTATGGTCTTGCATCCGATAATTTAAATAAATGATACGACAATTTTTCTCTCTTTGAATTCTTGCTTTGGCATTTCGAATCGTCTCAATCGGACGTCGTATGAATATTTGGGCATAAAATAATAATATGGGTCTTCCCATATTTAATTAAGTTCTCATCTCTAAAATAGGAATAATATGGCTAATAAAATTAATAAGTAGGGAATTAATTATTCCAACAACTCGATCATATGTCCATCGGCTCGCGATTAAAATCGATCATCTTCTCGTGTATATATATATATATATGTGTGTGTGTCAAAAATATGGGGTATCCCATTTAATGGAATTAAATTCCGGAATTTGCCTAGGAGGTGATATCAATATAATATAAATATTTTCCGGACTAAAATTCTCATCTCGATATTTATTTCGATAATTATGAATTTAAATAAGGAAATATACATGGGCTTGCTAAATTAATTAGTTGGGCTATTTTATTTATTCTCATGTGGGTTCCTATTTAAATTGGCCCAACATATTTAAAATAAATAGAGTCTTCTTAGCCCAATTCTCCAAATAAATAAAAAGGCTGGGCTTAAATAATTAACTCGGCCCAATCGCGTTGCTACGATAATATTAAATATTTCCGAGTCGAATAAATTATTCCGATCGTCATCCGTTATTTATTTATCGAATTTTACTATTCGTCCTCACGGTTATAATTCGGATATCATAGAGAAGTCGCTTGATGATATTAATAATATAATGGTTGTAGCGACATTTGCTTCGTAATTTATTAAATAAAAGGTTGGAAAAATACGGGGCGTTACAATTATGATGATGATGATGATGAAGAAGAATTTTACTAGTTATTGTCTTAGTACTATGATTATTTTTACATAAATTCTATATATGTTTAAATAAGATTCATAATTAAATACATGCAATAATTATAAGTATTTTAATTTAAAAGTATAATATTTGGATCCTAGGGTGCAACTTAGAAGAGCTTATACAATGAGCACTATCTTGCGATTTGATAAGTTTAAATACTTCCAGAACATAAATATATTTGAATATATAACAAATATTGATTGTTTATTATATTAAATTTAGCGCGGACGAGGATAATTGTTTTGGCTGCCATATTTGTTTGAGCCAATAATATTTCTCGTTTTGGTATAGTTTATAAACGAAATTAAAGAATTGTGTATTTTTAATAATAATAATACATTGGAATATTTTCCCGAAAATATCAATAGATCAGGGTATTGTTATATTTTGATTTGCCACGTGGGATTCTGCGTGGCATTTAACAGTTGAATCATAAAAAAAAAAAAATAATAATAATAGATTGGGGTATTTTTTTTTTTCAAAAATATCAATATATCAATGTATTATTATGTTTTGATTTGCCACGTGGGATGCTAAGTGGCATTTAACGGTTGAATCTTAAAAAACTAACGGTTTTTGGTATAATTCATAAACAGAAGTAAAGAATGGAGTATTTTTAACCAATGAAAATAGATTGAGATGTTTTTCCAAAAACGTAAATAATTAATGGTATTATCCCCTATTTACCCTACATTAAATATATATATTAATGGCAATATGACTTATCCACTAAAATAAATAATTCATGAAACGTACCATAAATGAGATGGAGCGTGATGGTTAACATTCAACTACAAGGATTCATTAAATAGCATTTAATTACTTCCGTTTCATTCTTAAGTGTGCTGGCCGAAAGACATAGTACAAGATATATTAATTAAATTAATATATCATTCAAATTAATATACTAATAAGATTAGTATATAATATATTAATTTGATTAATATTGTTTTGGTAATATATTAATAATTGGATTATTAATTAATGGAATTGATATGAAAACAAATAAGACCCAAATCTTATTAGATAAGATTTGAAGTTTTCCTCTATATAATTAAGAGAAGAAACACACGTTAATGCCAATGAGACGAGAGAGAATTTGTTTCCGACACAGTTCATATAAAATACGCAAAACTTAGGATTTTGAGTTTTACGCCTCCATAATTCTCTCTGGGTATTCCTAGCGTTCCTGGTTTGAATACACCATGAATTTGCACCTGATTGATTCAATACGTTGATACCTTTAGTGGTGGATTCGCGCTGCAGGACAAGTCAGAATTGCTTGTACTCTAGGGAAGAAACTGTAAGTTTTTCTTTTTAATTCACGCTGAATCTCTACGCATGATATTAATTATAAATCTTGATCTGTTCGTTGATAAATTATTCCGCTGCGTTCATTTGATGAAATCAACAAAACCTAACTGTGGTATGAGAGCTTCAGGTTTGATTTATAATTAATTTATATGATAATTTAATTTATTGGTTATTTAAAATAAAAGTGCACGATTGTTTTTGAAACAATTGTTGTATGGATCGGAGTTGACTATTTGATATTCAATTGAAGAACTTCACTTTTTGGAACAATCGTCGAACTGGAACCAAATCCTGGCCTCGACAAGTATTCATTGTTTGGTGGTGGGAATGGTTATAATTATTCTCAATTGAATAATAACCATGTAAGGCGGCAACAACCCATGGTGTGGTGTGTTGTGCTTGATAGTTGATGGTACTATTATCGAAATCGGTTGACACTATTGATTGTTGGATTGTTTTGAATCATTACCAATAACCATCGTTCGGCGTTGGGAATTGTTTCTTGATGAAGCGGTGATGGCAAGATTTGTAGATGAACAAGGCAGCCTTGGGTTGCAAGCCTGCAATTAGCAAATTCAAAAACAATTATTGTTTTAGAAATAATATTAACATATATTCATTTTATTTAGGATTAATCTAAATTGCATTATTTTGGAAATAATGTGAATGTTAATATATTTATTTATGTTAATTTAGAATTAATATTTAAGTTTTCTAAATTCGTGAAGTGAAATTCAAAGTTAGAGTATTTATTATTATTTTAGAAATAATAATAATATATATTTATATTAATTTAGAATTAATATAAATATATTATTTTAGAAATAGTAAGAATATTTAGAGTATTTATGATCATATTAATTTGGAATTAATACACATTTGAATTTCAGCTTAGTTATGCATTTACTATTAGTTTATAAATATTCGTGCTTATATTAATTTTGAGTTAATATGAGTATCATTATTTTGAGATAATGAAAAATATCTTGAATAAATGTATATAAATGTTAATTTAAAATTAACATGAACCTCATTATTTAAGAAATAATGAGAATGTTTTGAGTATGTGTATATTTATGTTAATTTTGAATTAACATAAAACTTCCACTATTTTAGAAATAATGAGGATATGTCCTTTACATTAATCTGGAGATTAATATGAATACTAACCTATAAATTTAATTAGAACAAAATGTATTAATTGGATTAATACATTTTATTTGTAGAGATTACGCGTTTTTATATTATGTGTTCAACATGATAATTGTTTATAATTTGATTATATTATTTATCATGTTTTAACTATATAGTAGTTAGAGACCACTATGCATGTTTGGGTAGGCAGCGACCCCTTTGATTGCAATTCGTTTTGCATGATTTGGGTAGACGACGCCCAATATTTGTGGCCCGCATTGGTATGCCTGGATAGGCGGCACCCAATAATTATTTTATTAGAACCAATATTGAATATGGTCGAAACAATTAGTATCACATTTTTTTATCTCCACTTTAATACAAGTCTATTTCGAATATGTGTCATCCATTATAATTAGTTGAGTGCTAAGCTTTCTTCGGGCTGGGGTATTTACACCGAAGTGTTTGCTCTGACTCGATGTGGCTAAGGCTCAATCATAGGTGTTTTTGAAGAATCGTGTAATGGGGTTGACTTGTTTAGATTGTTTAGGCGCCATAGTGTGCAAGATGATTTAAGGACACAGATTAATTGGATTAATCCACCAGGAGTTGAAAAATAGTTTTGCAATTAGCTTGGAGGCCTATTAAGTGATATTATTTCAGTTATCAGCCAAAGCAAACACTGTGATAATATTGACTTGATCTTGGTCCACTAAAATTTATATTTGACATAAGTTCGTATTTTGTGTTTGGGGTCGCATAATATGTTAAAATTAGTGGGAGCTAATCAATGCAAAAGTCCTTGTTTGATTAGTTATGTGAATGTGAAGTTTTACTCAGTTCTGATTTTCCTTAAAAATTATTTTTTTATCATATTAACATGTCGAAACTATTTTTGAAATATTTACTGGAAATCAATAAGTTGATTTGGTCAAAATTTTGGATTAGATTCAATATCTGCGTTTGTTGCTAAGATTGGAACACATTGATTATGTGTAGAACAAAGTAATTTGTCCCATCCTATTAAAGAATCTATTGAATTTTCTAAGTTTGACGAAGCGAGTCATAGGAAAATATCGAGGATGCCATCAAGGATAAATGTGTCATGTCTCTTTATAGCTATGGAGTTGTAGATGTGACATGAGCACATACTTTCTTGTGAAATGCTTAGATGCATAAAGAGAGTACATGCCAAGCTTGAGACACGAGATGATCAAACAATAAGCTAAGGATGTTTTTATTGAGATACATGCGTCTATCTATGAACTCACATTGTTGGGTATTGGATACATATTATAGCTTAGGCAATTGAGAAATGTTTGAAGCTAAGTGAGACAGAGAAAGTTAGTCACTTGCGTGGAAATGAAGCAATAGTTGTTGATGAACATATAGTGATAAATAGACTAGATTTATATTTAAATAGACTAATGTTGAGGATCACTATATCTATTCTCGTGTTAGACATGAATGAGATTTTTCTTTTAATTTTGGAAACATATTATATTCATTTTCAATTAATATAACCAATTTTGAATTACATCCCTGTTGAATGGATTATGGTAGCTTAACTGTAAGCACATAATTCTCAATGATAATAATAAAAGCCTTTAGGTAAATAATACGAATAAGCTCATGGATCTTTGACATTATAAACCTAATCATACTAATGAGAAAAGAATAATGAGGTTGAGAAAGTTAGACTATCTCATATCATTTGATTTTGAATCTTGTGACACTTGCAAATCTTATCTCAAATGACGTATGACAAATGAATTACTTTCTAAGAAAGTATTATGATTCAAAGATATGCAAGAGTGGATTCACTGTGAATGGATAGTTACAACTCATGCATGAGTGGAAAATTGTATACTATAACTTTTACTTATGATTTTTAAGAGATGGATATGTTTATTTTTTACACAAATCTAAGGCTCTTAAAAATCTATGGAGTTTAAGTTGAAAGTCGAGAAACAAATTGACAAGAGTATTAAAGCTCCATGATTTGATCATGAAGCATATACTTAGTCAAAGGTTACCAATTGTGTGAATTTACATGGATTTCAATTAGAATGAACATCTAATAGAATATCTCAATCGGATGGGGGTATTCAAAAGGAGAAATTGAATCTTGTTGGACATGATTCTATCCATGATGAATTTCACCAATCTCTCTACATCACTTAAGACATATTTTTAGAGCAGTGTCTATGTTCTAAATAAGATTCTTTCAAAATCATTTGAGAAAATATAATAGGGATTATGGTATATTAGATCTTAATCTTGAGCACATGCAAACCTAAGGCTGTAACATTATCTTAAGAGGATATATCATTTATACACACCTAGAGATCACAATGTAATTTCTAATACTACGACATTTCTCGGAAAAATATATTAATTTAGAATCAATATGAATATCATTATTTTGGAAATAATGATAATATTTAGAATATATGAATTGATATTTTAATTTAGAATTAAAATAATATTCATCTTCAAAGTTCGTAGTATAGTAGATTTTGGGGAAACTCAAGAATCACAAGATGGTGAAGAGGATGAAATCTTGTTTAATAGTTAAGATAAGAATTCAGTGGGAGTTTCTGATGCTCTATTGGATGGGGGAAATCTCACGGTAGATGACTGACGCGCCTCTAAAAGTTCAACCTAAATCAAACCTCTAAGAGCTATCAAGAATAAAATTTGTCAATCCAAGTCCTTCTCCGCTTCGCCCGCTAGAATACCGAGATACTAATGTAAAGTTCTATAGCTAGGAATGATTCAATCGTTGAGTATTCACTATCAATCTAATCATTCAATTTAAACCTAAACTATCAACATATAACAAAACATCATTTTAAACCAACAATTCTCTCGATCAATTCGTTCACAATCGGTAAACCAAGACAACTAAATTCACAAATTAGGAAGATAGGATGTTGAAATGAGCGTAGATGCAATCCGATTAGGTTGATCGTTGTTGTAAACACATTTTAATTCCTAAATGGATGAACTCTTACCCTACCCTAGCCAATCCCCAGTCACGGTGAATCGACCGTAGATGACACTAAATCCTCAATCAGTCACGTTATCGGATCTAGCTCACTCCTAAAAGCACGTAAATCATCGCCCTATGCCCTATATCCGCACAAGGATTGGATAAAGGAACACAAGAAGTCATGCTATTCACGACACGCCTATCCGCGTAATGGCTGCAATAATTGTGTCAATTATCATCTAGATTGGCTATTACCTACATCTAAATGAATAGGAATAAGCTCTAGCATGCTTCAATCACAAATAGGAAGGTAAATAATCAATAATCAAACCTAATCTTCTTGCATCCTTACTCAAATCAACATCCAAATGGAATTAGAACTTCATATTTCTCAATTGTACAAATACAATGTATAAATCAATCAAATCCATTACAATTGAAAAATAGAGATAAGAATCCTCCCCAATCTTGATTTGTGTGTCTTGATCTACCACCTTGAATCTTCAAATCTCCTCCAAGGATTGATGAATTAGCTCCTTGATTGGTTTTGGAAGAAATGGAATTGGAATCGTAGAGAGAGTTTCTAACTATTTCTAATGAAAAATGGCAAAAATCTCCTCAATATTTTGACTCTCCCCCTTTTATAGACAAGCAAAATGACCCTCGGATCGCCCGGTCGAAGTATGGCTTGCCCGGTCGAAGCTGGAAACCGCCAATATGCTTGAGAATTCCGGCCAGGCTCGCCCGGTCCAAACTGGCTCGGCCGAGCTTGCACACGCTCGACTGGTCGAGCCCTCTGGAGCACGGCTCGGCCGATCCTGCCCTGGCTCGGCCGGTCGGGCCCTCTGAATTACGGCTCGGCCGGTCCTGCTTTGGCTCGGGCGGTCGACACCTCAAAACTTCCAACTTCATGCGATTTTCCACCAAAACTCCGCCAAAAACGCTTGATTATGCCCAAAACCTATCCTACACACATTCAACACACAAAACAGGAAAACAAAACCAAAACACAACCAAAACACGATAAAAACCTATGATACGGAAATAAAATAACCACAACAAGCACGCAAACACACCAAAATAAAGGTCATTTTACGCACGTATCATAATCCCCCAAATTTAAACCTTTGATTGTCCTCAATCAAAACAAAGTAAAGTTTTTAACCTACCTCATGTGATTCCTCATAGCTCATCAAAGTTATCTTAGCATGTTCAAGTAAAACGAGATTATCACCTAACTTTGTAACTAGGTTAATGCTAAGGACATGAACCACTCATCAAGATTGGATAAAAGAAACGAAAGCACTCCTTTACGTGTTTAGGGGTGATGAGATTTCACACAATCACAAGATATCGAGCTTGATTTCTATAGGCTTGCAACCATTCTCACCGCTATACTACAACGAGTTAGTTTCTAGAATCAAAAAGGTCTTTTCGTGGGTTATAATGTGGCTAACTAAGAGGTGAGTGATTTTGGGCCAAAGTGACTAAACTCCTCAATTTCCCAAAACCCCCAAACTTGTTCTTTCCAAACCACTACAAACCCCGAGGCTTATTCATCTCACGACATTTTTTTTTCTTTTCTTTCTTTCTTTTTTCTCTTTCTCTTTTTTTTTTCCTTTTCCTAGCACCATCTTTCATGATTTTGTGGGTGCCTCTCTCTTTTCACACATTTGCACCAAAATTTTTGTAGGTGCTCATTTTTCTAGGATCAACCACAATCCTTTATTTTTATGCCTCAATACTTTCTTCAATATTCATTCAATCAATTCCCAACCCAACTCTCATCACCGTATTCACCCTCATACACTCTAATCCCCCAAATTTAATCCTAATTATATCAAAGAAAATTCACCATTAAAGCTCAATCACGGGGATCAAATATATGAAAGGCAAAATTATAATAACATTCACCTTATACTCCCGGTGTAAGAGGTAGGACTAAGAATCGATGGCCTAAGATCATTTTCTAGTTACACACTCATGCCAATAGTTAGAGAACAGAGGCAAGTTCTAGATCTCAAGCTCTCAACCTTGCCACTCACAAACAATAGAGATATGACAATATCATGGTTCAAACCTCGCAGCTTTTTGTCAAGTCCTATGCATTAAGCACATACAAAACTCGACAATTCAAAAGTTAAACTTAAAACATGCTTTGACAACTAGATTCCGCCCTATCATTGGTTGAAGTAAGTCTCAAACTTCACTAAGTAAATCATGATTGAATCTCAAGTCTATTTGGGTTCATCACACACACACACACAACATTTCTACCAACAATCTACATTCCATAACACAAAACAATTAAAACTAACGGTAGGAAAACGATAGAAAACGTTACCCATCAGTAGGCACGATCTCCGCTCTCCATTCCTTATTTGCACCTACTCAAAACAACACACCACCAAACAATTTGAGCATAACTAGCAAATTTAAGTTCTCATTTCCACCGACTTCCACAATCCAAATATTCAACAATAATAAAGCAATATCCACTAATTCCACCATTCATTCCCAAACCAAAACACATTCCACATACCAATGCCAAATACAAAGAATTACGCACAAGTAAGCTTGCCAACAAAATTCCATCCATTCAAATCAACATTCAAATATTCAAGTCAAATCCAGAACCATAGTAGTATAAGTAGATCATAATACAACCAAATCGAATTCTAAATCATTATTCAAATCAATCTAAGCTAAACTAACTAAAGAGAGTGATAATGATGATAAAGAGATAGAGAAGAGAGATGAACCAGAGCACCAACTACCGGCCTATCCCCCCAACTTTAGTCAAGTGAGACTAAATTTGTAAAAAGGTAGTCGGTGCGTCATTGCTCGACTCTATCCTGCTGCTCCCAGATGGGTTGCCTCCCATCAAGCACTTTTTATAGTCCATAGCTCGACTGTACACCTTAATTGACAAAAGAAACATCCAAAACCAAATTAGATCCATTATCAACATAATATGGTTTAACCCGATGACCATTCACTTTGAAACAAGGACCATTCTCACGTGCTATTTCCAACGTACCATTATCGAAGACTTGTTTTACAATAAAAGGACCCGACCATTTGGAACGGAACTTACCAGGCATAAACTTCAACCGTGAATTGAAAAGCAACACCAACTCACCAGGAGCAAAAGCTTTACTCCTTATGTGCATGTCGTGGAACCTCTTAGTACGTTCCTTGTAAAATTTTGAATTTTCAAAAGCTTCATTCCGGAATTCATCCATTGCATTCAAATGCATAGCACGCTCCCCATGAGCCTTCCGCCAATCAACATTCACCATCTTCAATGCCCAATATGCTTTATGTTCCAACTCAACCGGCAAATGACACGACTTCCCAAATACTAATTGATAAGGTGACATTCCAATTGGAGTTTTAAAAGCGGTGCGATAAGCCCATAAAGCATCCTCCAAACGCTGAGACCAATCTTTCCGGGAGGCTACTGTCTTTTCTAAAATAGCCTTGATTTCACGGTTAGCGAGCTCCGTTTGACCGTTAGCTTGAGGGTGATACGGAGAAGTAATCCGATGCTTAACTCCATATCTTGCTAACAAATTTTCCAACAACTTATTGCAAAAATGACTTCCCCCATCACTCACTAAAGCCCTAGGAATACCAAAACGTGTAACCAATCCCTTCAAAAATTTCATCACAACCTTAGAATCATTAGTAATGGTTGGACAAGCTTCTACCCAACGAGATACATAGTCAACGGCAAGAAGAATATACTGGTACCCACAAGAAGAAGGAAATGGTCCCATGAAATCTATCCCCCAAACATCAAACAATTCGACTTCCATAAATAGTTTAGGAGGCATCTCATCCCTACGGGTTATAGATCCTGTTTTCTGACACCGATCACATGCCTTGACAAAGTTCATACAATCACGGTAAATAGATGGCCAATAGAAACCACAAGAAAGTACCTTTATCGCCGTTCGATTAGCCGCAAAATGACCTCCACTTACTGACGCATGGCATTCCTCCATGATCCGTCTCCACTCTCCTTGATGCACACACCTCCGAATTACACCATCTGCACACCTACGAAACAAGAAAGGTTCCTCCCAATAATAAAACCGCACATCCTTAAGGAATTTCTTCCTTTGATGGGGTTTCAAATCAGGAGGCAATACTCCAGCCACAACAAAATTCGAAAAATCAGCATACCATGGAATGTTATAAGCAACATATAAAACTTGTTCATCCCGAAAACTGTCATCAATACCTGATTCATGCTCACATCCCTGAACTGGCTCTTCTAAACGAGACAGATGATCAACAATCACATTCTCACAACCTTTCCTATCTCTAATCTCTATATCAAACTCTTGCAACAGTAAAATCCACCTAATGAGTCTAGGTTTTGCATCTGGTTTCTTAAACAAATACCGAATGGCTGCATGATCTGTGTATACTATTGATTTAGCTCCTACCAAATAAGCTCTAAATTTGTCATACGCATAAACCACGGCTAAAAATTCTTTCTCGGTGACAGTGTAATTACATTGAGCCGGATTTAAAGTTTTACTAGCATAGGCAATCACCCTAAACACTTTGTCCCTAACTTGCCCTAATGCTACCCCAAGTGCAACATCACTCGCATCACACATTATCACAAACTCATCATTCCAATCAGGTGAAATTAAAACTGGAGCAATCACAAGAGCCTTTCTAAGCTTCTCAAAAGCACAAACACAAGCTTCATCAAATACAAATGGTGCATCCTTTTCCAACAAACTACATAAAGGTTTAGTTATTTTAGAAAAATCTTGAATGAATCTCCTATAGAAACCAGCATGCCCTAAAAAACTCCTAACTCCTTTTACCGATTTTGGAATAGGCAATTGTTCTATAGCACAAATTTTAGCCTTATCTACTTCCAAACCTTTACAAGAAATTTTATGTCCTAACACAATTCCTTCACAAACCATAAAATGGCATTTTTCCCAATTAAGAACTAGGTTTGTCTCTTCACATCTAGCAAGAACAATTTCCAAATTTTTTAAACATGCATCAAAGGAATTACCATAAATTGAAAAATCATCCATGAATACCTCCATAATTTCCTCGATAAGCCCATGAAATATAGCCATCATGCATCTTTGAAATGTAGCCGGTGCATTACACAACCCGAATGGCATCCGTCGGTATGCGAAAATCCCAAAAGGACATGTAAAAGCAGTTTTGTGTTGATCCTCCGGTGCCACCATAATCTGGTTGTAACCCGAATAGCCATCCAAGAAACAATAATGTGAACATCCTGCAAGTCGATCAAGAATTTGGTCAATAAACGGTAAAGGAAAATGATCTTTGCGAGTAGATAAATTTAAAGCACGATAATCAATACAAAACCGCCATCCTTTAGTCAATCTCTCCATGACCTCTTCGCCATTGTCCTTTACCACCTTTTCAAATCCCCCTTTCTTCGGTACCATATGTGTCGGGCTTACCCACTCGCTATCACTCGGAGCATAGATGATATTATTATCAAGCAACTTGAGCACCTCTTTCTTCACCACCTCTTGCATCATCGGATTTAACCTCCTTTGAGGTTGTCTTTTAGGTTTGCACGTTTCCTCAAGAAGTATTTTGTGCATGCAAATGGCGGGACTTATTCCTTTAATGTCGAAAAGTTGCCAACCAATAGCTGACCGATGCATCCTTAAAACTCGAAGCAATTTCTCAATTTCACATCCCGAAAGTCCGGTTGAGATAATCACCAGATATGATTCATTTTCTCCCAGAAATACATATTTCAAATGGTCCGGTAATTTCTTCAATTCAACTTCCGGTGCTTTATTCCTCATCTCCAACTTCTTTTCTTTAGCCCTATCTTCCTCTTCTTTTGTTCTTAATGCCAAGAATTTTACTTCCTCTTGCAATAGATCAACAGGAAAATTATCCAACACACAAGCATACTCCCCAATTTCTTCTCTTACTCCTTCTTTGTTACCAACTATATTGACTGTAAAAATAGAATTTTGTAGAACCTCCTCTAATGGCTCTCGTCCACCTCCTTCCTCAAAACTTTGTCCTTGCACAACTTCTATCATATTACATTTCTCCTCATTATCATCCTCCATACTTCTCTTCATGGCTTCG
The DNA here is from genome assembly GCA_026898455.1 of Plectranthus barbatus. NCBI lineage: Eukaryota > Viridiplantae > Streptophyta > Magnoliopsida > Lamiales > Lamiaceae > Plectranthus > Plectranthus barbatus. The sequence goes on along the minus strand of JAPKLW010001887.1, from coordinate 8,674 downwards.
GGAAAAGAAAAAAGTGATTCTTTGTCCATCAAATTGAAAAGTTAATTGGCCATGTTTCATGTCAAACAAAGCTCCACCAGTGGACAAAAACGACCTTCCCAAAATAAGAGGAACATCTCCGTCATCTTCCATGTCAAGTATCACAAAGTCAGCCGGAAATATAAAATTTTGCACTTTTACTAACACATCCTCCACAATTCCTTTAGGATACGACAAGGACCTATCCGCCATTTGAAGTGTCATGGTGGTGGATTTGATCTCCCCTATTTCCAATTTCTTGAACAAAGACAATGGCATTAGATTAATACTAGCTCCGGAATCACACAAAGCACGAGTGACTTCGACTCCTCCAATCACACAAGAAATAGTGAAACTGCCTGGATCTTGCCTTTTGAATGGCATCTTCCTTTGAATCACTGCACTACATTCTTCAAATAAGTTCACCGTCTCATATTCACCAATCCCATACTTACTCTTTTGAGTAAACATCTCCTTCAACATCTTGACATGTCCCGGCATTTCTTGTAATACCTCTAATAAAGGAAGATTTATATGAATCTTGCTCAAATGTTCAAGAAATCTAGCAAACTTCTTGTTCTTCCTACTCTTCTCAAATCGTTGAGGATAATGCATGAGAGGAGTTGCTTCTTTTTAAGTGGATTTTTTCACCGTTGCATCTTGTTCTTTAGCTTCCTTCGGTATGACTTCTTCTTCTTCTTTGAACGTAACCTTCTTCTTAGTAACTCCGTCAATCTTTTCCTTTTCACTTTCTTGTGTCCCTTGCTTCGGTCCATCATAAGACAACCCACTTCTAGTGGTTATGACTCCACAGGCACCCTCCAAAGGACTTTCTTCCGCGTGACTTAATTGACGTACTATACACGCCACTTGTGATTTAATTTCCTTCAAACGTTTCTCGTTTCTTTCACACTTCCACTCAAAGTTCTCTTCCACTTCCGGAATCCTCTCTTCCTCTTCCAGGTACAAAGGATTCGAATAATTCTCCCAAGCTTGCGATGACATCCTCACATTGTCCCACGGGTCAAATATAGAGTCTCCACCGTATGGCTCACGCCCACATTCTTGATATCTTCTCGTTGGAACTCCCATAGTGTACACATCTCTTCCATATTCATTGCCTTGTCTCTCAACTTCGCACATTAACCTCTCGATCTTTTCTAGCATTGAAGCCATTTGATCTTGCAATATTTCTATACCACTTGCTACTCTTACTGTTTTCACTGCTTCGTGATCCCTTCTTTTTCTCGGCCATTGACTACTATTATTAGCTATCCGCTCGATCAAATTCCAAGCTTCATTCTCTTCCAATTCAAGGAACACTCCTCCCGATGATGCATCCAACAACATTTTCATCTCATAATCCAATCCACCATAGAATTGGCATATTTGTTGACTCTTAGAAATATCATGTTGAGGATACTTGCGTAGAAGTTCTCTAAATCTATCCCAAGCTTCATAGAGAGGCTCATCGTATCTTTGCCCAAATGAGGTGATATCCGCCCTCCTTTTCAATGTCAAACTTGGTGGAAAGAACTTGAACAAGAACTTCTCCCTTAACTCTTCCCAAGTGGTGATATTTGACTTGTCTAAACCTTCGAACCAATGCCTCGCCGAGTCTCTCAAAGAAAATGAGAAAAACCGGAGTCTAATTTGGTCTTGTGGAACTTGATTAATCTTGATGGTATCCGTGATCTCCAAGAAGAGTGATATGTGCACGTTGGGATCCTCGGTTATGTGTCCTCCAAACTGGTTGTTCTGGATCATTTGTACCAACTGAGGCTTAATCTCAAACTGTGTTGCATTGACTCCCAACTTGAAGCTTTCGGTCATCGGCTCCCCTTGAGGCCGAAAAAGGTTTTGTAACGGTCTACGAGGACCATTCCTCTCATTTAGCAAATCTTTCATCACCTCCATTTGTCTTTCTAGCTCTCCAATCCTAATAGCATCTTCCCCCGGATTAGCCATCTCAAAATCAATCTCAATACTTCCTTGTCCTTGTTGTACTTTCCTTTCCAAGAGCTCACGAGCCTTGGACCTAGTGATCATATAAAACCTATAATTCCATCAAAGAAACCAATCACACAACTAACAACTTGATCAAACAAAAGAAATCAACAAACAAACAACAAGCCATAAGCAAAAGAAGTTCTCACAAGCAAAAACACAAACACCTAGCCTACAAACTTCACTTTTTCCCCCAATATCTAGCAACCTATTAAATGAAGTCCCCGACAACGGCGCCAAAACTTGACGCGCCTCTAAAAGTTCAACCTAAATCAAACCTCTAAGAGCTATCAAGAATAAAATTTGTCATTCCAATTCCTTCTCTTCTTCGCCCGCTAGAATACCGAGATACTAAGGTAAAGTTCTATAGCTAGGAATGATTCAATCGTTGAGTATTCACTATCAATCTAATCATTCAATTTAAACCTAAACTATCAACATATAACAAAACATCATTTTAAACCAACAATTCTCTCGATCAATTCGTTCACAATCGATAAACCAAGACAACTAAATTCACAAATTAGGAAGATAGGATGTTGAAATGAGCGTAGATGCAATCCGATTAGGTTGATCGTTGTTGTAAACACATTTTAATTCCTAAATGGATGAACTCTTACCCTACCCTAGCCAATCCCCAGTCACGGTGAATCGACCGTAGATGACACTAAATCCTCAAACAGTCACGTTATCGGATCTAGCTCACTCTTAAAAGCACGTAAATCATCTCCCTATGCCCTATATCCGCACAAGGATTGGATAAAGGAACACAAGAAGTCATGCTATTCACGACATGCCTATCCGCATAACGGCTGCAATAATTGTGTCAATTATCATCTAGATTGGCTATTACCTACATCTAAATGAATAGGAATAAGCTCTAGCATGCTTCAATCACAAATAGGAAGGTAAACAATCAATAATCAAACCTAATCTTCTTGCATCCTTACTCAAATCAACATCCAAATGGAATTAGAACTTCATATTTCTCAATTGTACAAATACAATGTAGAAATCAATCAAATCCATTACAATTGAGAAATAGAGATAAGAATCTTCCCCAATCTTGATTTGTGTGTCTTGATCTACCACCTTGAATCTTCAAATCTCCTCCAAGGATTGATGAATTAGCTCCTTGATTGGTTTTGGAAGAAATGGAATTGGAATCGTAGAGAGAGTTTCTAACTATTTCTAATGAAAAATGGCAAAAATCTCCTCAATATTTTGACTCTCCCCCTTTTATAGACAAGCAAAATGACCCTCGGATCGCCCGATCGAAGTATGGCTTGCCCGGTCGAAGCTGGAAACTGCCAATATGCTTGAGAATTCCGGCCAGGCTCGCCCGGTCCAAACTGGCTCGGCCGAGCTTGCACACGCTCGACTGGTCGAGCCCTCTGGAGCACGGCTCGGCCGATCCTGCCCTGGCTCGGTCGGTCGGGCCCTCTGAAATATGGCTCGGTCGGTCCTGCTTTGGCTCGGGCGGTCGACACCTCAAAACTTCCAACTTCGTGCGATTTTCCACCAAAACTCCGCCAAAAACTCTTGATTATGCCCAAAACCTATCCTACACACATTCAACACACAAAACACGAAAACACAACCAAAACACGATAAAAACCTATGATACGGAAGTAAAATAACCACAACAAGCACGCAAACACACCGAAATAAAGGTCATTTTACGCACGTATCAATGACCTTGAGACAATGAGAGCTATCAAAAGGAGAATGTTGCAATAGTTGCATCACTCTAAGAACTTTCACAATGTTGGACAAAGATCTCTTACACATGTAAAATGATAAGCTTGAACAAACGTAAAGTTAACTCAATAGATCTTTGAAAGTTTGAGCTTTCAGAAATAAAGGAGAAAACCTCACAAATTTTATTAAACTGAAAACTGAATCAAAATTGTTCCATACAAGGCCTATATATGGGCAACTCAAATCTTAAACTAATAAGGAAGCTAATTTTGAAAATTACAGGAATAAAATTCAAAATTTAATTTAACAAGGCCTAAACATGTTGGCCCAAAATAACTGAATAAATTAAACTAAACTAAATCATTACACATAATTAAATTAATAACTTTTGGGTCTTCGTTTAATTCTTCCAACACCATCGAATCCTTGGAAATATTTGCAGCCCAAATGCCTTTAACCAATAAACTTAATCTAGCCCTCAAAGTCCTTGCTCGAGCTCTAGTCATCTGTCCACTCGGAATGTAGACTGGATCGTCTCTCACAGCTGCTACTTGGGCTCCATCATTCCCCTCCTCTTCAAGAGGATTTATCCTCAAATCCAAGCTGTCTCCTACATCAAAAGGACTTAATTCAACAACATTAAATATAGCACTAACATCATACTCACCTGGTAAGTCCAACTTGTATGCATTGTCATTCACTTTCTCCAACACTTGGAAGGGACCATCTCCACGAGGTAACAACTTCGATCTCCGCTGCAAAGGAATCCTCTCCTTTCTCATATGCAGCCAAACCCAATCTCCAGGCTCAAACAACATCTTCTTGCGGCCTTTATTTGCTTGCTTGACATACTACTCACTGCGGCGCTCTATGTTTTGCCTAGCCTTCTCATGAATCTGCTTCACAAAATCAGCTCTTTTCTGCCCATCAAGGTTAGTAAACTCTTGTGCAGGTAAAGGAGATAAATCCAAAGGAGTCAAAGGGTTAAAACCATACAAAATCTCAAAAGGTGAAAACTGAGTAGCAGAATGAACTGAACGATTATAAGCAAACTCAACATGAGGCAAACATTCTTCCCAATTCTTAATATTCTTCCTAAGCACAGCCCTCAACAAAGTAGATAAAGTCCTATTAACTACTTCAGTTTGACCATCAGTTTGTGGATGACAAGTAGTAGAAAAAAAAACTTAGTTCCTAACTTACACCGTAAAGTCTTCCAAAAGTAGCTCAAGAACTTAGAATCTCTATCAGAAACAATTGACCTAGGAATTCCATGCAATCTAACAACTTCTCTAAAGAACAAAGGAGCAACATGGGATGCATCATCAGACTTATGACAAGGAATAAAATGAGCCATCTTAGAAAACCTATCAACAACCACAAATATAGAATCACTACCACGCCCAGTACGTGGCAAACCTAGCACAAAATCTATAGAAATATCAACCCAAGGTGCAGTAGGGATAGGTAAAGGGGTATAAAATCCATGGGAACTAGACCTAGACTTAGCCTGTTTACAAGTAATGCATCTACCACAGACCCTCTCAACATCACGTTTCATGCGAGGCCAAAAGAAATGCTCATGCAACACAACCAAAGTCTTAGCAATACCAAAATGACCCATCAAGCCACCACCATGTGATTCAAACAGTAATAACTCACGTAGAGAACACCTAGGAATGCACAACTTATTTTTCCTAAAAAAAAATCCATCATGCCTAAAGTATTCACCACTAGCAGATGTCTCACATGCAAAATATATATCACCAAAATCCTCATCAGAATTATACAAACCCTTAATGCACTCAAATCCAAGTAACTTAGCATCTAAAGTAGAGATTAAGGCATACCTCCGAGACAATGCATCAGCCACCACATTTTCCTTACCTTGCTTGTATTTGATGACATAAGGAAAGGTCTCTACAAACTCCATCCATCTTGCATGTCTCTTATTTAGCTTGTGCTGCCCCTTCAGATGCTTCAGTGACTCACGATCGGTGTGAATAATGAACTCCTTAGCCCACAAGTAATGCTGCCACGTTTTTAAGGCTCTTACCAAGGCGTACAGCTCCTTATCGTAAGTATGATTGTTCAGCGTTGCTCCATTCAGCTTCTCACTGAAGTATGCCACGGGCCTCTTCTCCTGCATCAAAACTGCACCAATACCAACTCCAGAAGCATCACATTCAATCTCAAATGTCTTAGAAAAGTTAGGAAGAGATAGTATCGGGGCATGTGTCAATTTATACTTCAGCAACTCAAAAGCCTTCTCCTGCTCTTCTCCCCATCGGAACTCCACATTCTTCTTAATCACTTCAGTCAATGGGGCTGCAATGCTACTGAAATGGGGTACAAAACGCCTATAAAAGCTAGCAAGTCCGTGAAAACTGCGAACATCCCAATGTTCTTAGGCTGCGGCCACTCCTTGATAGCTCGAATTTTCTCTTCATCCACCTGCACTCCATCTGCACTAATAACTAAACCAAGAAACACCAACTTATCTGTGCAAAAGATGCACTTTTTCATGTTAGCAAACAATCTCTCCCTCCGAAGTACATCCAAAACAGACGTCAAATGCTCAAAGTGATCATCATGACTCCTACTATAAATCAGAATATCATGAAAATAAACCATGACAAATCTGCCAATAAAAGCTCTCAAAAATGGTTCATAAGACGCATAAAAGTACTAGGAGCATTAGTTAAACCAAAAGGCATGACTAACCACTCATATAAACCAAGCTTAGTTTTAAAAGCAGTTTTCCACTCATCTCCCTCCTTAATCCTAATCTGATGGTATCCACTTCGCAGATCTATCTTAGAAAACACACAAGCACCATGCAAATCATCTAACATGTCATCTAAATGAGGGATAGGATGGCGATACTTAACCGTAATATTGTTGATAGCACGACAGTCGCAGCACATCCTCATGGTCGAATCCTTCTTGGGCACAAGCAAAACTGGAACTGCACAAGGACTCAAACTCTCCCTCACGTGCCCCTTGGCCACCAACTCTCCGATCTGCCTCTCCAGTTCCTTCGTCTCCTCCGGACTGGCTCCAGGCACGAAATCAATCTGATGCTCAATCCCACGAATGGGTGGCAACCCGGCTCGGGTATCATCTGGAAATACATCCTCAAAATCCTGCAAAAGAGAGGAAATAAAAGGGGGGTAGGGAATCAGGAATGTTAGTTAAAATCAAGTTCTCCTTGTAGATCAACAACACCATTGTTTTCTTCTCCTGAACCTCCCACTTCATATCCCCAACCCTAGCTAGAAAGGACTGCTGCACCACCCCTTTCTCTTTATTTTCTCGTGGCTGCACCTCTTGGTCCGACTCCTTCTGCAACTGGACTTGATCCTCATAGACTTGTTTAGCGGTCAGAGGAATAAGTGAAATCTTTTTATGCTTGTAGTCGAAGGAATACTTGTTCGTAAAGCCATCATGTTTCACATGCCTATCGAACTGCCACGGACGACCCAAAAGTATGTGACTTGTCTGCATGGGAATCACATCACACAACACCTCATCTTCATATTTCCCTATGCAAAACGTCAACTTGACTTGCTTCACCACTTTGATGATGCCATTATCATTCAGCCACTGCAACTTGTATGGCCTAGGGTGCTTCATCACCGATAACCCTAGTTTCTGCACTATCGACTGGCTCGCCACATTGGTGCAACTACCTCCATCTATAATCATGCTGCAGACCTTATCGTTGATATGAAAATGGGTATGGAAAATATTCTCCCTCTGCTCAACATCTCCGGCTGCAGGCTGTGCATTCAAAGCCCTCCTCATCACAAAATTTAGCGCTGTAGGCGCCTCAATCTTTTCTTCATCCTCATCAGGGTCATCCAAATCAAGCATCTCCGGGTCAGTCTCTTCATCAGTCACAATCTCTCCATAATCCCGAATCACCATGACTCTCCGATTTGGGCAATCATTAGCAATATGCCCAAAACCCTGACACTTATAACACTTGCAATCTCTATTACAAAAGTCAGTGGTAACAGATTTACCTTAAGCTGCGAAATCTAACTTGGGCTTCACAAACGGCTTCTTCTCCCCTTGAGGTTGCTCCTCCTCCTTCCTCCACGGAGCTCGTTTTGGTGCTGAACCACTTTCAGTCTGGTATTCTCTCCAACCTGTAGGGTTCTGCCTTGTATTACTGTCGTTGCCCCTCCTCTTGAGCTGTCCCTCAATCTTGATGGCCATGTGGACCATGTCATCCAGCTCGACATAATGTTGCAGCTCCACCGTATTCCAAATCTCCCAATTCAGTCCAGCCAGAAACCTAGCCATCGTCGCCTCTCTATCCTCCACTACATTGGCTCGGATCATAGCCATTTCTATCTCCTTATAGTACTCATCCACACTCCGGGTACCCTGCCTCAAACCCTGCAGCTTGTTGTACAGCTCTCGGTAATAATGATTTGGCACAAAACGCCTCCTCATGACAACCTTCATCTCATCCCATGTCTCTATATATCTCTCCCTATTCCTTCTCCGACTACTAACCAACTGATCCCACCACACAAGAGCGTAATCAGAGAACTCCACTGCAGCCAGCTTTATTTTTTTCAACTCAGAGTAGTTGTGGCATTCGATCATCATCTCCACCTTTCGCTCCCACTCGAGATACAATTTGGGGTCATTCTTTCCCTGAAAGGCCGGGATGTTCATCTTGATCGTCCCCAGATTGTTATCATATGACTCCTCCTCGGCATAGTCATCGGCATCCTCCTCATATTGAGGATTCTGTCTCCTATACGAGCCTCTGCCACCTTGGTTGGCACGTCCTCCTTTCCCACTACTCTTATGACTATCAGATAAGTCTCGTCAAGTCTTTTCTATCACAGAGATCTCAAAGTCATCCATTCGCTGATGCATGGCATTCATCTCACTCTTTAGCAACCTAACCAATTCTGATTTCATGGCC
>JAPKLW010001886.1:105633-140127 GCA_026898455.1 Plectranthus barbatus | reverse complement strand
TCTTATACCCGTATTTTGGGTGTTGGCAATTTGTGTGTGGCCTGCTTAGTCTGGACGTTTAGGTAAGCATATCCGTTTCAGGATGGTGACATTCCCTGAGGAGCTCACAAGGTTCATTATGCTAAACCCTGCAGGTTGAATTATTTAATTCAAGCATAAGTGAAAAGGAGTGAGTGGTATTACTCAGGAAATAAGAGATTAATTAATTGTGGCTGATTGTCATAAGATAAATTAATTAATGAATGTCTAAAACCTTAAATTTGTGGATCATGTTAGTTTGGCGCAACCCGTTCCTAATAACGTGGTAATAAAGGGGCGAGTCAGTATTGTTACCGTGGTGAAGGTTAAAACAATGTTTTATTAATTAATTATGTTCTGGGTTGAACAAGGAAGGATTAATTAATAAAGAGGGCCCACTTTATTATTGGCATCTGGTCCCTGGTCTGGCCCATGAATTGCTCACAGCCCATTAGGGTTAGGGTTTCTCAAAACCCTAACACTATATATAGGCCTTCTCTCCATCAGATCAAGTTAGACTTTTTCAGTATAATCAGTAAAAGGGGAGAGAACGGCGGCGGCTATCCAGAGGGAGGAACTTGATCGATTCCTCCAGATCTCGGATTCAACTTGGTAGATAATCCTCACCAGATTTCCAAGGAGCAAGGGAACATATCAGATGATCAGATCTGTAGGAACAACCTCCAAAGTCATCATTCAAATTCAGATCAAGATCTATTTCATCGTTATTGGCTCTGATCTAGATCTGTAGATCAACCAGATCTATTTCATCGTTATTGGCTCCGATCTAGATCTGTAGATCAAACGGTGAAATCAGGTATTCTCTAAATCCATCATCTGCAATTAATATTGTAGGAGCATGCATAGGATCGCATGGTTTATTTAATTGAGATTTGTTCCTGATATCCTAAGAACGATCCTTGACAAGAAATTCTTTAATGGAAACTCGTGTTGTCCATCGTAGACTCAAACCCTACATACCAACCAGCTGACCAGTCAAGCTTACAACAAGAAATTCCTACAACATTTGAATCTCAATCTAAAAAAGGAGAAAGCTCAATCGCCAAGCTTGAAGAACAAATGAGGATGTTTTCCAAACTCGTCGAGAAGGAGAAAGGGAAGCTAGAACTTCCTGAAGGGATTTTGAATATCATAAATTAAATCACTCAAATTCGAGTAAGTGCAGATCGTTAATTGGATATCAAAAAATAATTACTATGCATATGATCGATCCTAGCATGCTCCTATTGAATATGCATAAGAAGGTTTATGCGGAATACCTGGATTGTAGAAACTAATGAACGTGATGCGCAAAGATTTGATCCTTTGATCCACTTTCCCGCACAACAAGAATTATTCCTATAAGATAAATGAATTAAATCTATGAAATTAATAAATTACTTTCGAAAACTTGAGGAGAGAGAAATAGAAAACGATCCTGGGTTTAGGATCTCATCAAGCCACCAAAATCTAGATTCTTCTAATGTTAAATAAAGGAATCGATCTTAACTTAGGTCATATCAATGTGTACCCCGCACCAGCATACCAAGCAACCAAGATAAGTTGTTTATTACTGTGTATGCTGCAGCCTATATTTATAGTCTTTACTCAGACTGTCTCATCTGTGATAACCATTTATATCTTGCTAGGTCAGACGATCTATATGATCTTCTATTATCTACTACACATCGTATGATCTCCCTATTGACGAGATAAGAGGATAAGAGTGTTTGCGACACGTGTTTGTTAATTCAGATAGGAGATGATCATATAACTGGTGTGTGTGAATTACACTAATGCAAGTGTACACTATCAAGTAACATCTAGAAGTACTCCAGAGTCGAATCCCACAGGGAATGCCTTATATGTAGAATCGTGCACACATTAACATGCAAAAGATCAACTCAATATTTGTTTGCAGATCTAAATCAGTAATCAATAGGAGAATGGAATTAACAGGAAATCAAATTAGATTTAAATGCAATAAACTCGCGAACAGGGAAATAAAAAGTAACTCAAGTTGCTAACTGTGTTATGCAACTAAAGATGTTGTTGCATTAACGTAGTATGAATCTCAGTTGCTAACCTAGCTATCTCAGCTGAGTTCTCCAAAATTACCTGATGTGCCTCTATTCATCATAACTACCATATTCTTATGTAATTCAGACAAATATTCAGCCAAACTAGAGCTCTTGGTTCCACTTAGCAAACTAGATCTAGACATATTCCTATGCTCTAGATTCAATCTTCAATCAAGGCTCTCTCCTGAAATTAATATTTCCAGACATAATCCAGAAAACATTTCTAAGCTATGGTGATCAAGAAAATTAAGATAAACATGTTATAACACCCTAATTAAACAAAGAATCAGCACAATTAAAGTGCAGAAATAGAAATATCAATCCATAGCAAGTTAACAACCCAAGTCAACAAGTTTAGCTCATAGCTACAGTGAGAAAAAGAGACATAATCTTCCAATTACAGCTCAACATTTCTCTAGAGTAGAAATCTAAATACTAGAAATAAAGATAAAAAGAAGTTAGCCAAGATAGAAGATGAATCTTGCACCTTTTTTCTGCTTTGCCCCCAGGAGTTCCCTCCTAAGAGCTCTCCAGCTCCCAGAGCTCTACCAGCTGCCTCTCACCCCTGCTGCGTTCCCTTCTCTAGACTTTTTAGGTTTCCAAAATTAGATGCAATCTACCATAAATGACCCTTAGTGATGTGGCATCTCAGTTAGCAGCTTCAATTTCGCCCAGCTCTGCAAGTTAAGAAACCCACGTCAGCTACCCAGATGGGTTACTAAAAGTGCTATTGACTTTGACTTTCTCTATATACTCTGGTATCCATGCTGACTCCATGTTGTAGCATATTTCTAGCATCTGTCCCTTCCTTTGTGAATTGCACTTGATATTTACCTGCATTATTTTATGACAATCTAGGCACAAAAAGGGTTAATAAACAGACACTATTTATATTAAGGCTACTCATGCACAAATATACTTATTAAGACTCAATTGGACTCTAACAAGACACAAACAGACTCGAAGTTATTGAAATATAGACATGCATATAACTCTCCTAAGAGAGTTATCAACAACATTCATGATTTTCAGTATATTAACCAACTCCATCAATCTCCCACTTATACTCAAAGCATTATACAGGTGCTTTCTAGAGTATAATGTGTCTAAACTAATCTAGTTATTACATCGATCATCCCACGTGGCTGGTTGTGCCCTCAGCCCAAGGTTGCGTACATGAATCTCATAGACCTTCCGAGATAGAGCTTTTGTGAATGGATCCTCTAGATTATTCTTTGTATCAATCTCTCTACCAGCACATCACCCATTGCTATGATTTCTCGTATGATATGGTACTTCCTCTCAATGTGTTTTGTTGCTCTATGAGTTCGTGGTTCCTTTGAATTAGCCATGTCCAATGCATCGTGATAGTCTTGGGTAACTTAAGAATCATGTCCAACTCCCGAAGGAAATTTCGAAACCATACTGCTTCTTCGAAGCTGCCACATATTATGCTTCCCTGGTGGAGTTAGCAATGCACTTTTGCTTTGCATTCCTCCATGATATGGCCCCACCTCCCAATGTAAACACATAGCCAGAGGTGGACTTCTTTTGTTTTTTCGGTCTGCCTAGAAATCCAAATCTGTATAACCCACAGGGCACAACTCGTCACACTGATAGATGAAATAATAGTCTCTAGTCCGTTTCAAGTATTTGAGTATGTGCTTTACTGCGGTCCAATGCACCTGTTGAAGGTTAGACTGATATCTTGCTACCACGCCTACAACAAAGCAGATATCTGGCCTTGTACATAGCATTACATACATGAGACTACCCACTGCCGATGCATACGTCACATTGCTCATCTCATCTTTCTCATTTTGTATCACCGGACACTTATTGATTGAGTCCATACAGCGACTTCTTGAGCTTCCAGACCAAATGCTCTTCGCCCTTCCGCACATATCCTTCTGGCTGTTGCATATAGATGTTTCGACCTTCTTTAAGGTACCCGTTTAGAAATGCGGTTTTGACATCCATGATCCAGATCTCTAGGTCCATATGTGCTGTTATGGCTAGGATTATTCGAATGGACTTTAGCATGAATACTGGTAAGAAGGTCTCATCATAGTCTACAATCTACACCTTCTTTCTAACTATAACCCTTCGCCACCAACCTTGCTTTGAAAGTAGTAATTTCACCATTTGCTCCTTTCTTTCTTTTGTATACCCATTTGCACCCTATGGCTTGATAGCCATATGGGAAATCTATTTTCTGGTATACATCCATAGCCGTTAGGGATTCTATCCCTGAATCCTTGGCGATCTACCTTTTGTCCTCATCTTTATCAGATATTGCCTCGTCATACGTCCATGGGTCAGTATCATCCAGTTCTCTTTGCAGGATCAAGTCAGAACACTCTTCCACTATCATGTACCTTTCTGGTTGCCGAACAACCCTCCCACTGCGACGAGGCATCTGATCCGTGTCAATAGTTGGCACAGTACTCGTTAGTGTCATACCTTGTATTGATGGAAGTGTTGGTATTCCCTCACCTATTCTAGGTGGATTTACCAATACACTTGGTTTTCCTGATGTAATTGCTTCATTATCTCCAAGCTTGTGGAGAATAATTTCACTCTTGGATTTGTGGTTTCTCACATATTATTCCTCCAAGAATCTTGCGTTAGTTCTAACAATGACTTTCTGACTCTCAGGACAATAAAAGTAACCACATTTCATTTGCTTGTGATATCCTACAAACAACATCGGCTTACACCTACTCACTAAATTATCAGGTTCCTTTGTCAGCACATATGTTGGACAACCCCAAACTCTCATTCTGGTTAAAATTGACTTTCGCCCATACCAGAGTTCCAGAGGCGTTTTAGGAACTGACTTAGAAGTTACCATGTTAAGCAAATAGGCCGCTGTCTCCAAGGCATATCCCTAAAATAAAATCGGCAAGCTTGCATAACTAATCATGGACCTAACCATTACCAAAAGAGTCATATTTCTTCTTTCCGCTACACCATTTTGTTGAGGGGTTCCTGGTGCAGTCCACTGGGTCTTAATCCCGTTGTCTGACAGGTACTGCTAGAACTCATTACTGAGGTATTCCCCACCACAATTCGATCGTAATGTCTTTATAGTCTTGCCTAGCTTCTTTTCTACTTTTGTACTGAACTCTTTGAATATCTCAAAACATTCAGACTTGTAGCGAAGTAGATAGACGTATCCAAATCTTGAGTAATCGTCAATGAACATGACGAAGTACTCATAACCTCCACGAGCTTGCATAGACATTGGTCCACATAAGTCAGAGTGGATCACTTCTTACACATCCTCTACTCGAGACTGACTTGCCATAAAAGGTCTGGTCGTCATCTTTCCTTCTATACAGGATTCACAGACTTGATGAGCCACCACTTGGAAAGATTCAAAGAGGCCATAACTTGCTAGTCTTTTGATCCTCTTTAGATTTATGAGACCTAGTCTCAAGTGCCAGAGATATGTTTGATCCTCATTGGAAGAAAACTTTCTCTTTAAATGATTATTATTAATGGATGAGTTCGCAACATTCATGGAAGATTATGCTTACAATTAATTATATAGAGAGAGTAAATCAGTTTGCCATGACAGATTACACCGTTATTCCCAATGTTAGAAACACCAGTATTAAAAATAACTGAGAATCCATCATTAAACAACTTGGAAATTGAAATTAATTCCGCCAGAAAACCGGCACATATAAAACATCTCTCAAAATCAAAACATTATTTTAAAAGCATAAAGTAAAATCTCCAATGGCTACTACTGAGACTTGCTCTCCGCTGCTCATTGAGATGTAAACTCGTCATGCTTTAGCTGCCTTGTCAGCCTAAACCCCTTCAAAGTATAACAAACAAGGTATGTAGCTCCAATATCCACTACCCACGAATAGGTAGAAACCGATGCTAAACATGTTTCCGTTATAAATGCACATGACTTACCTTGTCTCCTCGTACCAGACACTAGACAATATACTATTTAACTTTTTTTGTGTTTGCATGGCCTCGTGAGGAATTCTGCCTCATCATCTTCGTCTAACCCTTCAAGCATTTCTTTAGCCTCAACAACTTCCTTGTCAATAACTGACAAAGTTGGAGCGAACTCGAATGCCATGATGTCAGACTCCTCTTGCATCAGTGCACTAAGTAACTCAACAAGAGGAAACTCACGCCTGCCAGCAAAAGACTTGATGAAATCATCAAAAGTATCAGAGAGAGTTCAGGACAATGTTAATCTCCGCCCGATCATTAATTTGTCCACCTCTCTTCCTATACTTTTTCATGATCCTCACCATACTCATGAAATGCAGAATTAACGAACTGCCCTCAGTCATCTTCTTGCAAACAAGGTCCTTCACAAGATCATAACTGATAGTTCATCTCACCTTCCCGTATACTTTCACGATATCCCTCCAAATCTCAACGGAAGTTTGGAATTTCCTGTACTTGAGCCTTAATTCTCTAGACATACTGTTCATGATGAAAAAGTAAGAAAAATCATCAAAAGCCTTCCATATGTCATAGAATTGTCTCTCATAAACATTACCTTTCAAAGACCGAGGAACTAATGGATCCATAGAAAGTACATAAACATGGTTCGCAGAGGAGAGAATATTTATGAAGAAATACTTCCACTCAGGAAAATTTGGACCAGTTAAAGGATTCAGTGTTAAGAGGTTTACAAGATGAGTATTAGACATGTCTGAAATCAATAA
The DNA here is from genome assembly GCA_026898455.1 of Plectranthus barbatus. Lineage (NCBI taxonomy): Eukaryota > Viridiplantae > Streptophyta > Magnoliopsida > Lamiales > Lamiaceae > Plectranthus > Plectranthus barbatus. Next base: position 133,322 of record JAPKLW010001886.1, on the reverse strand, counting down.
ATTAAATTAGAAATTAAAACTTAATCGCAAATTAATTGAAACACATAAGTATTGAAATCTTTTGATAAAACAATATTAATGTTTCCTCCAATTTGTCCAAGTATTACTATTGCAAGCCACACATGTGGACGTTTACAACAAATCACAAATGAGTTATACTGTAGACAATATCTAAGCTAGCATACCACCAAAGCCAACCCTCCCATATAAAGATCCACTAAGGCACACTGTGATCCTTTATAATAAGGTTGTCTCATTTAATTCAATCCCTAGAGAACTTATGAAAGTTCTATACGTAAGCTACATATGTAGACGTTTACGCATGAGCTCCCACTTCTCACATGAATTAAATGTTTGTCTTAAGAAATCTCATCTATTAGAACTTATGAATAATAACTTATGTAAGCTAAACATGTAGACGTTTACCTAATAAATTACGAACTTCAATTAAGAGATCGCTTTGTGGAGGTCTTATAAATTAAACAGCTTAATAATTTTAAATCCATAAGGTTAAATTTCATAGATTATTTTATGTAGCCATAAATTATAACATTACTAAAATTCTATTATGCAAAGCATGTACCCGAATTTATAGTTATAATTTAATTACATAAAATAAATCACATAAGCATGTTTTAAAGTTGTAAATAAAAGTATTAAACGTGCTCATATTACTATAACATTCTTGGATGTTGCGAAATCAATTAAAAACATATATCATGCGAGAATAAATAATAAAGCAAATAAAAAATGTCCTCGTGGCCTCATGATACAATTTAAAAATAAATCCTATATTACACGTTGGATTTATTTTGTAGATCTTCAACTGGGCTCTCACTGCTTGGATTGAGATTTGATTTAGTTTCTGAAAATTGGGCCTCGAAGATTCGATCCGTCAGAAAATAGGACAATTGGGCCTGTTAACACATCACGGGCCCGAGCACACATTGAAAGTCCGATAACCCGCAAGAACATGGCCCGACGGGCCACCACCGGCGACCCGCTGCCACCACACAACCTCCCAGAGACATGCATCAACGCACGTAACGTCGCACGGGTTGCAGCCTGCACTCCTCGTCTCTCAAGCCGTCGCCCATCGTTGCCACCGCCACCCTGGCCTGCTCTTGCATTGCCCACGCTGGTCACCTGCTTCGCATTCGTCCTTGGCCGTTGTTCGCTTGAGAACTATGCGCAGGAGGCACGACGGTGTGCGCACAGAGCTGCGGGCGTAAACCCTAGGGTTTGCACCACACGTGGCCGCGCTGCCAGCATCGCGACCATCCCCCGTCATCATACATCCTCATCCCAAGCTCTGCGCCACACCACCATCATTGCCGACCGACGAGCGAGAGGAGAGCCGCCATTGTTTGGGCAAAAATGCAGGCCGACATGCGCATGCACGGAACCTAGGGTTCCGCCGTGTTGCGCGTGCTTCCCGGCATTTCGAACTTTGAACAATTCATTCATAGAAATTCAATAATTATAATCATGCATAATCATACGAAATAATGTGTTTTCCGATAGAGCCAATTAAATCAACGTAGCTCTGATACCATTGGAAGAGATTTTGAATATCGTGAATTGAATCACTCAAATCCATATAAACGTATATCAATAATTGGATAAAAAAAATAATTTCTATGCCTTTGATTAATCCTAGCATGCTCCTATTGAATATGCATAAGAAGGTTTATGTGGAATACCTGGATTGTAGAGACTAAAGAACGCGATGCGCAGAGATTTGATCATTTGATCCTCTTTCCCGCGCAACAAGATTTATTCCTATAAGATGAGAGAATTAAATCTATGAAATTAATAAATTAATTTATGTTATCTTCTGATCTGTATCCCAGCTCCGATCCAAAAATCTGGTGAAGATTCCCTTCGGATTCCATGCCTATCGAGAAGCAGAATTTCCTCCTCGTTTAATAGATCTAGTCGATCACAACTCCCAATTGTTGGTATGCTGTTTTGCAACTTATGATCTTGTGGTGTGTTGTGATCTGAGAACTTGACGCCTATTTATTAGAAATTCTGATCTCTAGATGGGCCTAAGCTTTCATGGGCCAAACTACGGACCGATATGCAAATAGAAAATAAGGTTTATCAATTAATTAATTCCCTTATTTAACATAGAATATAATTAATTAGTTAATATTGATTCATACCACTAGAGAATCAATAATGTCCTACCTATTTGATACCATGTGGTGAGGAACGGGTTGAATAGGCTCAGTATATCCCCATATTTAATGTTGTAGACATTCATTAATTAATTTTGGCTTTGACAAGCCATTTAATCAATTAACATCTTATATTCTTGAGTCAATCCACTCAACCCTTTTCACTTATGCTTAAACTTAATCAGCCTGCATGACTTTAGCATAACGAACCTTTTGAGCTGCTCAGGGGATGTCACCATCCTACACTAGATGTGGTTACCTAGTTCTAGTACCAGACAGTCATACACAAACTGAAACCACCCAAGATACAGATATTTAAGCTCAACTAGAGCTTTTCACTGCATCTCAAAGTGACACACAATCTGTGTATACTTCTATACCTTCATTTAGGTTTAGGATCGTAACTTAGGCTATCAATGCGTACCCTCGCACTAGCATACCAAGCAACCAAGATAAATTTCTTATTACCGCGTGTGTTATAGCTTATACCGACAGTCTATCATGGGACTATCATAACTGTGATAACCATTTATATCTTGCTAGGTTTGACGATCCATACAATCTTCCATGATCTACTACACACTGTATGATATCCTATGGACGAGATAAGAGGATAAGAGTATTTGCGACACATGTTTGTTAATTCAGAAAGAATATGCTCATACAACATTCATGATTCCCAGTATATTAACCAATTAAACTTGTACATAATATACCAATAATAATGCTTTCAGTATATAATTCAATCAGTGATTGCAGGAACAAGTACCATAGGAGAAAATTGAGTGGATCCTTGACAGCGGATGCTCAGTACACATGACTAGAAGGAAAGATTTCTTCATTGAGCCCAACATGATCTGAGGACCACTTGTGTTGTTTAGTGACAACTCCAAAGGAAAAGTCATTGGAAGAGGATGCATCGAGCAGAACGAACTAAGAGTAATCAACATATCCCTCATCACTAATCTAAATCACAACTTACTCAGTGTCAGTCAACTCAGCGAGAATGGATATATTATCTCCTTTGAGGAATCAGAATGTCAAATCAAGGATAAAGTTATTGGAGACATCAAGCTGTGGGTGGACTCTATGTAGTAGACTGACTGAGCGGGTAGATTGACTCGTGCTTTGTTGCCACTAGTACGAGTTAAATAAACTGGCTATGTCGCAAGAGACTAAGACATCTCAATTAAAGACAATCAATCATTTGGCTAAGCAAGATCTAGTAAAAGGTTTACCAAAAAGAGTGTTAAAGAAGGAAGGAGTATACAAGGCCTGCCAGACAGGGAAGCAAACCAAGGCCTCCTACAAGAACAAATCAGTCAACCCAAGCACTACCTGAGTATTGGAGTTACTCTATATTGACTAGTTCGGTCCTGTAATTGCCCCAACCATTGGAGGAAAGAGATTATCACTTGTAGTCGTCGATGATTACTCGCGGTATACATGGATTAAACTTCTCAATGCAAAAGACGAAGTGAAGATCATTCTACCAGAGTTGATCATGCGAGTCCAGAATCAGCAAGAGGTTACATTGAAGAGAATTAGATCCGACAATAGGATGGAGTTTTGTAACGGGCCTCTAATGGATTTTTGTGCGGAAGTTGGCATCGGACATGAGCCTTCAACTCTAAGAACTCCTCAGCAGAATGGCTTAGTAGAACGAAGGTATAGGATGCTGAAGAAAGTTGTCGAGACCATGCTGGGTGAGACCAGCTTGGGTGAGAATTTTTTGGGCAAGCATTGATGATGGCGTGCTATACTCAGAATCAAAGAGGCATCAATGACAGACTTCAAAAGACCCCATACGCGATATATCATGGTTGTAAGCCCTCCTTAGCTCATCTTCGTGCTTTTGGTTCACCATGTTATGTTCACAACAATGGGAAGTCAAAATTGAATGCCTTTTCTCCCAAAGATGATGAAGGCGTGTTCCTTGGTTATGGGCACCCATCTCACAAGGGATATCAGGTATTCAATAAGACTACCAAAGTTGTGGAGATAACATGTAATGTTATTTTTTATGAAGCTACTTTGGTGCACAGGATCATGAGAGAGTTGGGAGAAGATATTCCTAGATTAATGATGGTAATGATCAGTCGGACACAAATTCTTTCAATGTTGATCAGTCTGTTTCGACTAGATCTATAAAGGATGGATCTTCTCAACCAGCATCTTTGATTGGCCATCAGACAATCGAGAAGGTTGATGATGCTAACAATCATGGTGAGACCTCGAATTCCATAACCCTAAAAGATAGTATAAATCAAGGGGGAATTCATTCTCGTGTCTTCCAAGCTAATGATACTGATGAGGAACATGAAGACCCAGGAAAGCAGACTGGCAATCCCGAAGGCCAGATTGATGATCAAGAAGCTAGGATTGAAGACACTTAAGCTTAGACAAATGTCAAAGACAAAGCTGAAGTAGAAACCAGAGTGCAGACTGAAGAGAGTCCATATTGAAGACCATGCTCAGACTCATCTTCCAATCCAGACTGACCAAGGCGCCGATAATCATGTATTGGGAAATGAGACTATTGTTAAAGACTACTTTCTTACTAATGTGCTGGTCGCAGGTGTTCACTCCAAGAAGCCCTTTATTCAATCTGTTCAGGTTAACGAGCTTCAACGACCAAAATGGTTTTGCAACCATCTAGAAGAAGTTGTACTGGATAATTTCACCAATCCAGTTCGAACTAGACAAGTAAGAGCGCTTCTCACATGCTACATCTCTCAAATCGAGCCAACAAAGGTAGCAGACGCACGTCAATCAGCTGACTGGATAAACGCCATGCAAGAGGAGCTTGCATAATTCACTCACAACCACGTGTGGGACTTGGTTGATCATCCATCACATCAGTCTATGTTTGGAACCAAGTGGGTATTCAAGAACAAGCGAGATGAAGCTGGTAACATAGTCAGAAACATAGCCAGACTAGTTGCCAAAGAATATGCACAGTGCGAAGGAATCGATTTTGATGAGACATTTGCCCCCATAGCCAGATTGGAGGCTATTCGGTTATTTCTAGCCTATGCTACATATCACGAGTTCACGGTCTATCAAATGGACGTGAAGAGTGCCTTTCTCAACAACAAATTAAAGGAAGAAGTATATTTAGAGCAACCTCCTGGTTTTAAATAAGGCAATCAAGTTTACAAACTACAAAAATCACTGTATGGATTAAAGCAAGCACCACGAGCTTGGTATGAGACCCTATCCCAGTTTCTACTGAAGAATGGATTCAGAATAGAGAAGATCAACTGGACCCTGCTCTTAATCAAAGACAAAGACGACATCCTACTAGTCTAGATTTACATCAATGATATCATCTTTGGGTCGAAGGTTAACTTCCAAATGAGTATGATGGGAAAAATGACGTACTTCTTAGTTCTATCAGTTCATCAATTCAGCGAAGGGATTTTCATATTTCAAAACAAGTACAAAAGAGACCTGATCACCAAGTTTCTTCAAGAAAATACCAAGTCTCTAAAGATTCTTATGAGAGTTAGTCAATCCATCAGCATACAGGGGAATCATAGGCTCACTCTTGTACTTGGCAGCAAGCCGTCGGAGTATGTGTGAGTTTTCAAACCAATTCGAAGAAATTGCACATGGATTTTGAAAAGAGGATAGTAAGATATTTGAAGTGCACAGAGTCACTTGGAATTGGGTATCCCAAATGCGATGACCTTATTCTAAATGGGTACTCAGACTCAGACATCGGAGATTGTCTTATTGGTTGCAAGATCACACGTGGAACCTGTCAGTTTCTTTGAAATAAGTTGATAAGATGGTTTAGCGAGAAACAACATTCAGTTGCAATGTCTAAAACAGAAGCGGAGTACATTGCAGCTACTAATTGTTGTGCCCAAATTGGATGGATCAAACAGTAGTTGCTCGACTATGATGTGGACCCAGGATGTGTTTCCATCGACTGCGATAATAACAGTGCAATGTGTATTATGAAGAATCTGGTTCACCATTCCAGAACCAAGAACATTTACATAAGACATCACTTTATTAGTGATCATGTTAAGAAGAAAGACAAAAGCATGGAGTACATTCGTACTGACGATGAACTTGCCAACATCTTCGTGAAACTGCTTCCAAAAGCTCACTTTAAGGAGCTCTGTATCAAACTTAGTCTTATGGAGTTTGAGGAGATTGAAGAAGGAGAAGAATGAGTCCAAGCTCCCATTCACATTCTTGGGTTTCTGAAGGATGCAGAATAAAACAAAGTCCAAGTTCTTAGTTTTATTAGTGGGAGAGTGGTTTTCCTTGCACTATATGTGTACAATATACTCCTATTTGGAAACAACGAGGGAGTGATGTTAGAGATTAAGAGTTGGTTATCTGGACAGTTCCAAATGAAGGATTTGGGAGAAGCTGGCTACATCCTTGGGATTAAAGTCTTACGGTATCGTAAGAAAAGGATGATAAACTTATCCCAGACATCCTATGTGGACACTCTGATAGCCCAGTTCAGCTTGCAAATCGCGATGAAAGGCTTGCTACCTTTCAGATTTGGCGTACATCTTTCTAAAGGACAGTGTCCTGAGACACAAAAAGAGAAAGATGAGATGATCCTGGTGCCATACTGATCCACGGTTGGTAGCCTCATGTATGTTATGCTGTGTACCAGGCCAAATATATATTATGTCGTTGGCACGTGTTGGGAAATTTGGCTAAGTTTCCCTTCCCCAGTAGATACTTGCTTAGATTCTAGTTTGGTGTTTTGGTGGATCAAATCCTAAGTCCAACCAGCGTCAGTTTGTCTCTAGAATAGCTCTAGTCTCAAATGTAAAGTCCTGTATAGGTATTTTGAGTTGTAAGTCGCAGCTGATCAAGACTCATGCTGGCTACTGTTCACCAGCATGAGATGTGCTTACCAGTTGAGAGAAGTCTCACCAGCAAGCGGCTGACGAAAACTCATGCTGACACTGTTCATCAGCATAGAGTTGAGCTATCGACTGGCTACTGTTCACCAGTGGGAAGATTTCATCAGCAGGAGGCTGACAGATCTACCAGCAGAATATGTGTTCTGGCTGACACTATTCACCAGCGGTGAAGCCACCAGTCACGGGAGATTCCAAGAGATAACATCAGACGAATTGGTAGACCTTGATTGTGCTAAGGAAAGTCACCAGCAGAGACTGCCAGCACAAAGATCACCAGTATGATCTACCAGTCGGAGGTTATCAGCAGAATTGAAGATTCGCTCTCCCGAAGACTTAGAGACAAAAAGAAGATTCGTCTGAGGAAGTAACTGACAGTGTATGACTTTAAGGAGGATACCTTAAAGTCTATCAGTTCAAGACACCAGTTCCGATTCCTCGTACTGACGAATAGAGTCGTTCTGACACAAAGAGATCTGTGTCAGATAAAGCGATCAAAGGTATGGCGCTTTCCGGAAATTCCTACCTGCCGCCTGCAGAAGGACATGCGAGGACAGAGACTTTTCCGGATGTGTCCAAACGGCTAGTTTTTGAATCTGAATCTCACGTCTATAAATACGTGAGATCCAACAGCATTCAACACTCTTCTCCGAACGCTCAACTACCGAAAGTCATAAACTTTATTGCAAGCAAGCAAATCGTTCGAGGCTTTTCTTAAAGCTTATCCGTGTGTTGATTTATTCAAACACGAGACTCCAAGCTTCTAGCTTGTGAGTTATTGATCTCACTTGGTGTTCTTTCTCATTCCGAGGAAGAACATAGCAGCTCTTGAGCCAGCCAGCTCCAGAGTTATTACGGGCAGTTTTGCCGCCAGCAAGAGTCAAGTTCTTGGGAGAACTAAACACCCACGTCGTCAGTGGTACCGGTGGAGGTTAAAGTGACGTGCTCGCACTCCATCCAGCTGACAAGAGTTGAAGAAGGACAAGACCCGGGAGCGGTTGATCCAGTGGACTGGTAGACAAGGCATCTACCAGCTGGAAATAGATCGTAGGATATCTTGTACCAGATTGCTCTCTTTAGTGAATTTCCAGTGCTTCGACTGGAGAGTGGACGTAGATCAGTTGATCGAACCACTATAAAATATCCTTGTTATTTACTGCTTTCAGCATTTACTTACTGATTTAAAACCCAGCACCCAAGTGCTGGAGTATAACTGAAACCAGTTTATAACTGTGCAAACTCGTCTCTAAAATTAGCTAAGTCCTGAGTCATCAGCTGACCAGCCAGTTGCCAGTCAGCTGAATACTCAGTTGCCAGTTGACTTACCAGCTGACAAGGTCCCAGTCAGCTGTGTAACCAGCAGAGTGCAAGAAACGAACTTACGTATTTTCCGCTGCCAAAGTATACCCTGATATCCGGGACCAACAGCACGGTAGCAAGATCTCAGTCTAACCCTGGATAGGAGCATTGGATTGGGGTAAAGCACATCCTCAAGTACTTGAAGAGAACTAGAAATTATTCTCTAGTTTATCAAAGTGAGGATTTGTGCCCTGTGGGTTACACAAATTCGGATTTCCAAGGGGACAAAGATGATGAGAAATCGACCTCAGGCTATGTGTTTCCCTTGCGAGGTGGAGATTTATCTTGAAGGGGCGCAAGGCAGAAATGCTTTGCGTATTCCACCATGGAGGCAGAATATGTCGCTACCTCCAAAGCTTCGATAAAAGCGGTATGGCTCCGAAATTACCTTTTAGAGTTGGATGTGATTCTAAGTTTTCCCAAGATTATCATGGTCTATTGTGATAATGTTGGTGTAGTAGCAATCTCAAAGGAACCATGGACTCACAAGGAGAGCTAACACATAGAGAGAAAGTACCATATCATACGAGAAATTGTATCGAGAGGTGATGTGTATATTGAGAAGATTAATACAAGAGGCAACCTAGCTGATTCATTCACATAGTGCTTACCACAGAAGGTTTACGAAAGATATATTCCTGGTCTATGTCTGAGTTGGATGCCTACCAATAACAATGGTTAATGTAATAACTAGGCTAGATAGACACACTGTATACTCTGGATGGCGGATGTCATGTTTTGAGTATAAGTGGGTGGTTGTTGGGTTTCGTATACATAAAGTATTTATTACGATGAGTATATATTCAGCTTTATTTCCTATCTGTTAAACAAACTTACATGCGAGTAACAATGGTATCCTATTATCTCACCGATAGGGATGATCATGTGGCGTGTTGTAGATCGTAGAAGACAGTATGATCACCTGACCTAGTGAGATATAAATATTATCACAGCTGTTGTCAGTATTGGCTACAACATAGTCGGAAAGAAGTGATTTATCTTGATCACTTGATATGCTGGTATGTGCGGTTGCGTATTGATTGGACCACAGTGAGATGAATTCTTCTGTTTGACATCAGAGAATACAAGATCTCTTCTCTTGATAGAGTCCAAACTCTAACGAAGGTTTAGGGGTATGCACGAGTTGACTGTTGTTTTGACTTGCCATGGTGGAGAGCCTAAGTAACGTGCTTGTATACCCACATCTTGGGTAACAACAGTTCCTGTAGTATGCTCTGAGGCTGAAGTTAGGTTACCATATCCGAGTAATAGGATGGGGACATTCCCTGAGGAGCTCAATAATGTTCATCGTGCTAAAGTCCTGCAGGCTGATTAAGTTCAAGCATGAGTGATAAGGTTTGTGTGGTACTACACAGGAAAATAAGAGATTAATTAATTGTGGGAAGCTTGTTAGAAGCTCCAATGAATTAATGAATGTCCAGTAACTTTAATATGAGATTCTCGAGTATATGCAGCCCGTTCTCATAACATGGTAATAAAGGGATAGGTCAATATTAATTTTGTGGTGAAAAAGAATTTATATTAATTACTTATTTGTGTTCTAGGTTGTGGAGATGGCAATTAATTAATTCATATGCCACTTTATTGTTTGCATTAGGTCCTAGGTCTGGCCAAAATTATATGCTAGAAGGAGCCCATTAGGGTTTTACCCTAGGTCTATAAATATCCCATTCTCTCTTCAGATTTCATAAGTTAGAATAATTGAAACCCTAGAGAGGATAGCCTACTGCAATGGGAGGAAGGGTTCGACTTCGTCTCTGCAGTACAATCTTGTGGAATCCTCACCAGTAGCAAGATTGAACGCATTGGGATACAGATTTGTCTGATTTGGAGAACAACCATTCTTCTTCTTTTCTATTTCCATTTGATTAAATATTGAAATTAGGGTTTGCTCTAATTTCTTATTCCGCAGATTTAATCAAAACGCGTGGGGGAATCAAAGGATTGGATTCAACGCAGAAGATCGTTTTAGACCCTAAAGAGTTAAGGTAATCCTGATATCCATCGCATTAAATTCATAAGAGCATGCCTAGGCTTTTATCGATGGGAATTATTTTGACATCCATGAACGATCCGGGTTTTGTTTGGATTAAAAGATTTAATTGGCGTCAACAAAATTCGTACAATATCGTCATTCAAATGTTGCAGTGTGAGACTGGCTCTCACTCCGAGCTCAGTCTGAGAAAGTATTCAGTCATGATGGCTATTAACGATGGAACAAAGGGGGACTGGGCCCCATTCATTTATGGTCTGCTGCTAGAGAACGTACGAAGGAATGAAACGATTGAGGAGACTCAAACCTTCATCAATCACGTCAGCTTTGGACTGAAGATAAGCCATCTACTGGAGATGTTGATGCCCGTAAATAAGCTTGATAGGGGAAAACTATTAATTGGTACTAACTACAACCCTACCTTCAAGAAATCTAAGCAATCGTCTACCCCTCGCAAAATGTCAACTCGCCGTTCTGCGAAAGAAATTGTGAATCCAGAAGTACTTGTGTCCGTAGAAGTAATTTATACAAAGGATCATGGTGAGTACATTCAACCTTTGGCCCTAGAAATGGTTGAGGAACAGAGGACCGAGTTGAAGCAGAAGGCAGAAGTAGAACATCTTTTCAGGGAAATGGAGAAGGTCGAATCTCCAGGAACCCAGACAGGTGCCACCACAGTGATTCCCCATGCTCTACCTGTTGAGGCCGATGTGCCTAAGAAAAACAGAAGAAGACTATTGAGGAAATACCAGACAGAGCCTGCACAAGCTCCCGGAACCACTGGTACACACTCTCTGGAGAATGTGAAAGAAAAGGCCTTTAACGCCTAAGGAGCTAGAAGTTGAGCCCAAGCAGAAAGAGAGAAAGAAAAAAAAGATAAGAATAGTGGATGGAACTGGAAAAATCAGAAGGACTGCCGAAATTCTTGCTCTAGGTGCCCCACTCGATGCTAGAGATGAGGCATTTGAGAAGGTGAAAACAGACACCGAGGCTAGGAGGAAAGTCGCATCTAACAAGAAATCCATAGAAGAATGATTCTCAAGTCACTTGATGATATGAAACAAACCTGACTAGGATGCTGGAGAGAGCGCTAAAAGGAAAATGCCACACCTCTGAGGTGGATCCTGAGGTGGACACTAAATCTGATTCTTCCGAACAAGGCCACTCAGACATCTTGACTGAAGAAAGATTAAAAAAGATAGTAGTCGAGTTTCTCCATATTGTTATTGATGTTGATGTTGATGTTGATGATGTGATGAACCTTCTCGATCAGTACAGTGAGGAGGAGCACGTAGTTGAATAGGAGGAGGCTAACAGTCCTCATATTATTGCTTAAAAAGTTCAGGCAGCCACCCCGGAAAAATTGGCATCCTGTATGGGTGATGAGGAAGATCAGGCAACAGAAGAGGAGGTTGTTGACCTAACTCTAGATGATTCCGAATTTGGAGGGGCGAACATCCCTGATCAAATGGTGATTTCAAATATTGTGTCGAAACAAATAGAGCAAGGAGTTATTGGCCTGAGTCTTTCTGGAAAAGAGAACAAGGAAGAGATGGACGAAGTTTCTGCTACGCAGGAGACAGTGGGAACCACCACACTTGAACCACTGAACTTACTCTCAAGGTTCGATTCTTCCATTCAGGTGGTGGTACCCACCTCATCCAGCCAGACAGAAATCAGCTCGAGATGGAAAGGAAAGGAGATCGAGTTGTCTTTGTTTGAGATTCTTAATGATCCCGACGTGGAGGTGAAGCTACCATTCACTGCAGAATACCTGATTGAGAGGATGACTTCACCTCATCGATGGGATCAACGACCCTATCCTTACACTCAATCCCATTGCTAATATCCAAAGATCATTGTGTCGATAGCAGGAAACCCCCGAGAGGACATCATAGCTGATCGAATCACCAACCTTTGTCATCCTCTACAAATATATGATAAGCGTAATGATCATGTTTTCCAAGTTGTCTATGCTATAAGCAAAGCTGTTGAGAAAATAGCTGATTAGGAGATAGAGGAGTACTACTCTCGATACATCAAGGATTCTCTAGTGCTCATGGCAGAATTGAGAAGATTGAGAATTAAAGATATTTGCGCTCTCCAGCTTAACCAGGAGGATCATGCAATAATGAACTATCATCTTGGGTGGAAATACTAGAGATCTGAACAACTTTGGGTTGATGAGTGGATGGGAGTAAGATCAAGTCAACCTCAAAGGAAAATGTAGCAGATCAAGAGAAAGTTGAAGAGGATATTCTCGTTTAGAATAAACAAAGGATCTTGCGGAGTTCCTCCCCTGAAACAAAAGAAAGGGCCCTTCCTCACAATAGATATGACACCTTGAGGTGTAGTAAAGTCCTACTAGTGTCCTAAGTTGAGGCATATGCTCACCAGACTCTGAAGGCGATCAAATTCTCAGACAAATATGAGCTAGATCAATTCAAACTTGGAAAACTTTGCAATTGAAACCATCGGCCCGTTGTGAGACATTCTGTCGTTGAGCCTATTGATCCATTGTTGAAGGTAGCAAGGTTGCTGGAGTCCATTACTGGTGTTGCTCAATCTAATGCATCCACGTCAGAAGTACAAACTGAAACTCTACCTGAAACACAAGAAGATCTCTCTACCTCTATCACAATAACTCCCGAAGAGGCTCCCACTACTATTGTTCCAGCCGAACCAGAAATCTCATCTAATCTACTTGCACACATCCATGAAATAGTTCATGGATCAGAGGATAAAGTCCTCAAACTTATGGATAAAAGGATGGAGAGGGTGACTAATACCGTGACTATTCTCATTGAAGTAGTCAAAGAGGGGGAAGAGTAAAGAAGGAGAGCTGACGAGGAGCATCAGAGGAAGTTTGAGGCTGACATGAGCGGAATGGCAGAGCTTATTGCCTCCCTATCCAATGGCAAAGGCGCGAGCTCATCCGGTATTAAGTCTCCTTGTATATTAAGTCTACTTGCATTATTATATGAATAAACTAATTTGTTGAAATAATTTAATCGAGCAATATCTCTCCCAAAATGTTTAAGGGGAAAGATCTTAAATAGAGTAGGTTGAGTTTGAGAGGGAACTTTCGCTGAGTTTACAGTATTATAGTTTCATACTTGTAAAAACTCTGAAAGTCTTTTGCTCCTTATCAGTTTAGGTTAAAGATGGCTTTGACCATACCAAAAAGGGGGAAATTGTTAGGAAATTTGTTAGTAATTTCCTTATTTTATTATTTTGTTTTGGTGGGTCAAAGTATACTAAGGCCATCTTTAGTATTGTCTCTAGATAGCTTACAATTATCGAGTTGTAAGCTGGAACTAATCTGAAGACCAGATTGGCTAAATAGTCTGGAATGCACAAAAGACTCAACAAACAAAGGTTCGAGCTGAACTAGCAAGTCTGGAAGAATATGAGTCTAGCTGACATGTACAGATTCATCAAGTACGGGTCCAACCAGTATGGTTTACTCAGTATAGCAAACTTCCCAGCAGAGGGACCAAACATATACGGATGGATGACGTCACCAATATGGTGAAGCAAGCATGACACCACCAGTATAAAGTTTAAAGTCCAGGTCCCAGTGCGGAGAGACAAAGTTGATCATTTGAGGAACATATTGAAGAGAACAAACTTTAAGGATTGGAGATTCCTTAAAGTTTGCAAGCACGAAACACCAAGTTTCGTTGCCTAGGACAACTAGTATGAGATTACTCAAAATGACAAATATTGTCGTTCTAACACAAAGACAAATCATTGTTGTCACTATCAAAAAGGCACCACCTACGCGCCTAGAGCAGCTACCAACAAAGACATCCGATTAGACAATCTTCCAATTTGTCTCAAACGGGCATTTATTTCAAACCTTCTACCTCACGGCTATAAATACTGGAGATTTCAACAAGGAGAAGTTTACAAAAAATGAACACCATTATCAAATCAAAATATTTGCGAACTAGAAGCGAACAAGCTTACGAGGAGGCTGATTGTTGCGCCAATGAGACAGTTCAAGGGAGAACTGTAAACACCCTATTCCAGCTACAAGAAGGCTGATTGGTGCGTCCACACTCTAAGGAGCTACGATGCATAGAACCAGCAAGGACCAGGCAAGTGCGCTTGTGGATCAGTGGACGAGGCCTTCACCGACAAGAAATAGAGTTCGAACCTATAAAGTTCTAAGCTTAGTGGATTACCAGACTTGAGTATGAAGAGTGGACGTAGGACATTTTTGGTCCGAACCACTATATATCATTTGTCATTTACTATTTTCTTTCATACCGTCAGTTAATTTCCTTCTTATAACTCAACACTTAAGTTTTGCATGACCTTAAGTACCTTAAGAAAGATTTGACAAACCAAGCTGACACGTCACTATCAGCTTGGATAAGTGCAAGCATATCGAACAATCTATTTCTTTTTCTGCTGTGCATATATTTTTCTACTCTGACAAATCGGGACCAACAAAAATGCATCTTGTTCAAGTTAAGAATGCATTATTTGATGCAAGAAAATGCAGATATTTAGGAACATTTTTAATGCCTAAATGATGCATTTTTTATCCTGAACATAAATATAAATAAGAACATATATCAGTTGAATATAAAATCAAATTTTTGTAAGAATCTTCTAAATTCAACATATGCAATATGGATATCATATGAATCGTCATAAAAATACATTTAATTTGAATTATAATATGAATTATTTTATATATTATACATTCAAACATATATATAGTTTAATAAAAATAAATACATCAAACATGAAACTGCAAAGTTAAAAACTTAATTTATAAAATTGTTCCATAAACCAATTATACTTATATTATTTAAAAATAGTAAATATGATAAATTAGTAAGTTGTAATATTTAACAAAAATGATAAATATAAGTTTCCTAGTTTTTTGTTATTGCTAGTTGTGTATCTATATTAAAATAGAATAAATAAAGTAAAAAAATAAAAGTATTATTGAAGTGATATTTTTTGGAGGAAAACAGGAAAAAAGGTAAAAATGTGCAACTATTATGTTTTAATATATATATATATATACACACACGTAACTCATCTCCCTGAATGAACTATGAACTTTCATTATTGAGTGTATAATGTTGGTAATTCGGGGACTTTATTGTAAATTCCTTATGTGAAATATTAAATTTTGTCTAAATTAAATATTACCAAATTAATCTACGTGAATAATAGATAATCGTGGTATATTTATTTTCTCAAAACCGAATTTCGATGACTGAGAAATGAGTCCACGAAGTGACACGGTTGGTGGGATTATTACATAAGGAGATTATGTAATAAATGAAGTCCCACATTGATTAATTACATTAAATAATCTTTGTATATAAACCTTAATGGTAGAGGTGTGTAATAACAAGGTGTGCAGTTTTTGTGGCACACGGTGGCATCCACACACACCGCCGCCGCCACTCGCCCCGCCCCACCTCGGCCGTTGGCCATGCGCCCGCACCCATGTCCCGTGCTCTGAGCCCCGACCCCGGTTCTTGGCAATTGGTCTTTGGGACCTGGGCTTTGGGCTTGGCTTGGCCCACTCGTGCCTTATCTTTTTAGGCAATCGAAATCATCCTGTAGGTTTGATATGTGGGTTGTCGACGTAACTGGTCTAATCAATGTGGTGCACACAAAACATGTGATGTGGCTGACAAGTCAGCGCACATGTTTAAATTGTGTGGCGACAGTTTCAACATGTTCAACACATGGTCAAACACACTGTTGCATGCCTCTGTGGTCAAACACACAGGATCTTGTCGGTGGAACATGCCTATAAATATGCACACATAGGACCATGTCTCTGTTGGAATTGTATACATAAAAGCATTATGATTGGTATATTAGGAAACGTTATGTTTGATATACTGGTAATCATTAATGACTTGCAATAAACAACTCCTGTCTGAATTAACAATCATACAATGCGAACAAACACACCAAAGTTATCTCGTTGATAGGGAGATCATACGGTGTGTAAGAGATCACAGAAGATCGTATAGATCGTTCGTCCTAGCGAGATATAAACGGTTATCACAGCTGAGACAGTTTTTGGTTTGGCTGTCGGTTTAGGTTGTGGCACACAAATCCATAAGTGGTTTATCTTGACTGCTTTGTGTGACCGGTACATCTCAATGTATTGATAGGATCAACAGTGAGATGAACCATTTTACTTGACATATGAATGAGTAAAGATCTCGATAACTTGGTCGGATCTAAAGTCTATTGAAAGCTGAGGGGCACACATGGGTTGACTGTCACTTTGACTTGCTATGGTGGAGAGTCTTACATGTACTCGTATATCTGCATCTTGGGTGATGGTAGTTTGTGTGGGGTTTTCTCAGGCTGGATTTAGATAACCATATCCGTTTCAGGATGGTGACATTCCCTGGGAAGCTCACGAGGTTCGTTATGCTAAGTCCTGCAGGCTGAATCATTGATTCAAGCATAAGCGATAAGGGTTGAGTGGTACTACTCAGAAATAATAAGAGATTAATTAATTACAACTAATTGTCATACGCTGAATTAATTAATGAATGTCTGAAACCTTAAATATGGGGATTAACCAAGTCAATGCAACCTGTTCCTAATAACGTGGTAATAAAGGGGTAGGTCAGCATTAATTCTCTGGTGGCATGAATTAATGTTTATTAATTAATTATGTTCTGGGTTGAACATGGAATTAATTAATAGGAGGCCCACTTTATTATTTGCATTTGATCCCTGGTCTGGCCCAACACTGCTCAGAGCCCATTAGGGTTTATTGAACCCTCATAACCCATTCTCAGATCTATATAAATAGATGAATCTCTCATTTTCCCACATAATAAGTTTAGAAGTTTCAAATCAGAAATCCTAGAGAGATTGTGAGAGAGTGGGCGGCTGAAGATCCGGTAGCGTATCCTCAACAGATTTCCGGATCGAGCAAGGGAACAGATCAGAAGATCAGATCTATAGGAAAACCATCGCTTTGATCGATTCCAGATCCAAATCTGCACCATCTTCATTGCCATCATCGATCTAGATCTTTAGATCAGTCGTTGGAGTCTCAGGTATTCCTTTGAATCTACGAATTAAATTAAATAGGAGCATGCATAGGGCATTTACTCTTTGTCATGATATTTATTTTGATATCCATAAATCGAATCCGGAGTTTTAATAAATGGCGATTCATGTCGTCTATTGTAGACTCAGTTCCTACAATTGGTATCAGAGCCAAGTTCGTATTTGATGCCTCTGTCGGAAAATAAATTTGACAAACAGTTTATGCATGTTATTTAATTTATCGTGGATGGATTAAACTGTCGTGGATGTTTTTGTTCTCGTGGCCCCTCTGTTTTTGGTTTTGGTTTTAAATCGCGAGAAAATCCGCGATTAGATTGATAAGAAAATCATGTAATAGACTAGATCTATTTGTTTGTATTTTTTTTATTATTCAATCTGTAAACCGGAGACAAAGAGAGAACAAAACAGCGACAATGTGAAGCAAAAGTTTTCCGGTGGACTGGAGCACGCAGCAGCCGCGCGCAGGCGGCGCGCAGCTATGGCTGGCGGCGGCGGCCGTCGGGAGGTGCAATAGTGGCCGCGTGCAGCCGCGCACGGCGGATCTCTGCCAGCAGCCGCGATTTTTCCCTTCCAAATTCAGCAGCCCGCTTCCTTTTCTTCCTCGCGCGAGCAGTGGCGCCGGCTCCGGCCGGCGCGGATCTCTGTGGAGGTGCGAGGGGTTGTACTCACGGCGGTGGGAGTTGTCGGACGTGCGTCGCGCGGCAACTAGTGGTCCGCAATTTCAGCGGCTATGCCTGGTTAGTCGCTCGCAGCGACTTGCCTGCTGCGTGTGCTAGTTTTCCAGTCGCCTGCAAGGCGAGTTCAGCGGCGGCAAAGGTGACCGGCGGTGGCTCGGCGTCTGGCAGGGTGCAGCTGCGTCGGGCGGGCGACGTTTTCAGGCTGGAGGAGTGATGGGTTTTGTATACTGAAAGCATTTATTACAATGAGTATACAACGGTTTATTTCTCCTATCTGTTAACAATCGTACATGTATGAACAATGGTATCCTCTTGTCTCACCGATAGGGATGATCATACGGCGTGTTGTAGATCGCAGAAGACAGTATGATCACTTGACCTAGTGAGACATAAACATAATCACAGCAGAGATAGCGTATGAGGATACGTCTGTCCGGATGGCTGCGGCATTGTCGGAATAAGTAGTCTGTCTTGGTTACTTGACATGCTGGTACGCAGAGGTGGCGTATTGATGGACCACAGTGAGATATATTCGTCTGTCAGACATCAGCAAATAAAAGATCTCGTTATATTGATTGAGTCCAAACCCTAACGAAGGTTCAGGGGTTTGCACGGGTTGACTGTTGCTTTGACTTGCCATGGTGGAGAGCCAACACAACGCGCTCGTATATCCGCATCTTGGGTAACAGCAGTTCGTGTAGTACTGCCTGAGACTGAACTTAGGTAACCATATCCGAGTAATAGGATGGGGACATTCTCTGAGGAGCTCAATAACATTCATCGTGCCAAAGTCCTGCAGGCTGATTAAGTTCAGGCACGAGTGATAAGGTTTGAGTGGTACTACTCATGAATAATAAGATATTAATTAATTGTAGTGAGAGCTTGTCAGAGGCTCCGATTAATTAATGAATGTCCGGTAACCTTAAATATGGGGATTCTCAATTAATGCAACCCGTTCTCACAACGTGGTAATAAAGGGGTAGGTCAGTATTAATTCTGTGGTGAAAAAGAATTAATATTAATTAATTAATTGTGTCCTGGGTTGTGGACATGGGAATTAATTAATTTATAGGCCCACTTTATTATTTGCATTAGGTCCCAAGTCTGGCCCAAATAAGTGTGCTGAATTGAGCCCAAAATGGCCCATTAGGGATAAAACCCTAGGTCTATAAATAGACAGATCTCTCTCATAAGTTGTAACACAGTTGAAACACACTAAACCTAGAGAGAGAGGGAGGCGCCGATTTTGGAGAAGAAAAAGGAGGAGAATTTTCGAATTCTGGTCCTGCTCAAGCCACAGATCTACGGAGTCCTCACCAGTAGTAGATCTGAACAGCGCCGGGATACAGATCTGAAGATCTAATCTGGAGAACATATTTTCTTTCTTCCCTCTGTTGTTTTTGAATTTTGTTTTTGAAATTAGATTGCTAATTTCTGTTTCCGCAGACAAATTCGAATCGCGTGGTTGAATCGAAGTTTGGAATTCAAACGCGAAAGATCGGTTCAGAGACTACGGAATAACGGTAAACCCTAAATCCACAATCTTGTACTAAATTCATAGGAGCATGCTAGGGTTTTGTGAATTTGTATTAAGAGCAATATCCATAGATCCGATCCGGTTCAGTTTGGTTTTTGTGATTCGGTTCACGTTAAAACCCTTCAATTGGTATCAGAGCCAGGTTTCTGATTTATGGCTCTGTTGTTCATAATTAAATTCAAATTATGCATGTATGAATTTATTATTGTGGATGTTGGTTTTTGTTCCTCGTGGCAACCCGTTGATTCAGCCCGCGGTGGTTTATCCGTGTAGGGCTGAATTGTTTTGTAAAATCATGAGAAAATCCATGATTAGTGTAGATTTGAAAATTGTAATAGAATAGTTTCTGTAATTTTCAAATTTATTTAATTGAACGGGTCGAGGACGAAGAACGAAGACGGAGCCGGCGAAGGGCAGTGCACGGCGGCGGCAGGAGGCCGTGCGCGTGTGCACGGCGGACGGCGGCGACGGGCGCGGCCGGCGGCACGAGTAGCGCACGCGGCGCGCCGGGCGGAGGCCGGCAATGGCGCGGGCGGGGCAGCGGCACGCGGCGGCGCGTGCGGAAACGCGCTGGGCACGCGCGCGTGGCTGTTGTCACAGGCGGCGGCGGCGGTCGGCTGCAGGCGGCGGCGGCGGTGGCTGTCGTCGGCGGCTGCTGTCCCTGCGGCGGTGGCTCGTGTTTTGATGGTTTGTGCAATCCTGTGTAAACCCTAGGGTTTGCATTAGGGTTAGGGCAAATCATCAGATCACAAAGGCCTAAATCTCAAAAGATTTGGTGGTTGAAGATTTGGAGGCCCTTGAAGATTTGAAAAGATTTGGACTTATCCAAATTAATTCAAATTCAAATTGTAATAGAATAGAATTTTATTTTCTATTTTTTGGGGCCACGAGGAATTTTTGTTTGTCTTAATTGTCCTCGTATGATATGTGATTTATTTATGTGCGCAAGTAAGCATGTGTAGATAATAGGAAAAGCATGATTTACTGCTTTTATTATTTACAGCTTTCCAAGCATGCTTATGTGATTAATTTCTTTTGTTGGATTATATTTTGGGAATTTTTGGACTTGTTTAATTACATGCAAAAATTTGGGAAATATAATGACAAAAGGAAATTATGTGTGCGCATAAAGAAACCTTTTAAAAGAAAAATACTAAGCGGAATTTTTTAATTAAAATCAACAGACCTCCACAAAGCGGTCCTAGGCTGTAAGTGTATCTCTCGTTCTAGTAAACGTCTACGAGTGTAGCTTGCTAGTTCCCGGAGGTGCATGGGTACGGTTGTTGGGATTTCTAGACAAACAATTTAAATCATGTGAATAGTGGGAGGGCTTTGCGTAAACGTCTACGAGTGTAGCTTGCGTAGACCTCTTTCACAAGTATTCTAGGATTGATTTAAATTAAAGATAACAAAAGCTTTGAGGGCTGTGCGGTATGGTTACGTGCCATGCTAAACTGTCTCTTTTGGCCGGAGTTAAATTTGTGGTTAATCGCTTAGAAGCATCTTAGAATATAATGCAAGAATTGCATCCCTGTTCTTGTAAGGATGGCTTGGTCTAAGGCTTTCACTAATTATTATTTCTAGTGTCAAAAGCTTCCTGACATGGTAGTGAAATTAAATGAATTGGGGCTTAAAACCCGCAGTTCTGGTTGAGGGTGACATCGTAAACGTCTACGAGTGTAGCTTGCGGTGGGAACTCTTGGGCAATTAGTGGAAAACATTTGTAATTGATTTATTAAAAGGTTTTCAATGCATTTGTTTTCAAAGTTCAACATGTATGTTCTTATTTAAGATTCTTTATTGTTTCAGATATGTCTATGTCTACTGTCGATCATATACTTGCTCTCCATCCTCTTACTGGTCCGAACTTCCATGAGTGGAGATATTGCATTGAATATATTCTCCTGACTAAGCAACACATGTTTGTTCTTACTATGATGCCACTTGAACCACGTTACCATAAAGTGTCTAGAAAAGAGAAGGAGTTCTATGATAGTTGGGTGGCTTCTGAGGATTTTACTTTCAAGTTAATCTCAGATAACCTTTCTAGAGAACTCAGGCTCAAATACATGGGCTATGCTAGCTCTGTAGGAATCTGGATGGACTTGGTACGTACGTATGGTGAAGTGGAACGAACTGTCAACTGTGATCTCGTTAGAGACCTTTTCTGTAAGAGAATGGTTGATGGCAGTTCGGTTACACTGCATGTGATGATCATGGATAACACCATGAAACGATTCACACCTGGAGGTGGAAATATCAGCGATCGGGCCAAGATCGATATTATCCTGAACTCATTGCCGATTTCTTTCTATGACTTTAAGAAGGATGTAGCTAAGAGAAGTGAGTACTCTTTCAAGGAGTTGCTTACTGATCTCATAGCAGGACAGTCCTTCGTGCCTTCATGGGAGTCTGAGTTATCAGATATTGAGCACAGCCTAAGCACATTGAAAGATGTGGTTCATACTGTGTGCAAGAATATGATAGATCGCAGATCACGTGAGAGGAAGTCAAATGAAATGAAGAGGGTTGGTGTCACTTCAAGTGAGAAGGCATGCGGAAGCAAAGGTCAAGGTACGTCATTTGAATTTGTAACGGAAACATGTTTAGCATCGGTTTCTACTCATTCGTGGGTAGTGGATACTGGAGCTACTGATCATGTTTGTTACATTTTGCAGGGGTTCACACCGAGGAGGGTGCTGAAGAATGACGAGGTAACTATCTCAATGGGGAACGCAACACAAGTGAGTGCAGCTGCCATTGGAGATTTCACCTTGTACTTTGACGATTCTGTTTTAACATTGAGAGATGTTTTGTATGTAGCGGATTTTCGGCGGAATCTTATTTCAGTTTCCAAACTTTATATTGATGGATATTCAGTTATTTTTGATAGTGGTGTTTCTATCATTGGTAATAACGGTGTTATCTGTCGTGGAATGCTGAATAATTCTCTCTATGTTGTTAACTGTAATCATAAGTCTTCCGCAAGCATTGCATGTAATTCATCCGTAATTGATAATCCTAGGAAGATAAAACTTACTTCTTCTGATGAGGATCTTACATATCTCTGGCACTTGAGACTTGGTCACATCAGCTTGAAGCGGATTCAAAGACTTGCAGATGATGGTACATTGGACTTAGTCCGGGCTGTACCTTATCAAGTCTGCGAATCCTGCATTGAGGGCAAGATGTCTACTAGGCCTTTCAAGGCTAGTCAATCTCGAGCAGAGGATGTGTTGGAGTTGATCCATTCTGACTTGTGTGGACCGATGTCCACGTAGGCTCGTGGAGGGTACGAGTACTTCGTCACTTTCATTGACGACAACTCAAGGTACGGATACGTTTACCTGCTTCGCTACAAGTCTGAATGCTTTGAGAAATTCAAAGAGTTTAAGGCTGAAGTAGAAAAGAAGGTCGGGAAAACTATCAAGTCACTGCGATCTGACCGCGGTGGCGAATACCTTGGTAACGAGTTTCTGCAGTATTTGTCAGAAAATGGGATTACATCCCAATGGACTGCACCGGGACTCCCCAGCAAAACGGTGTAGCTGAAAGAAGAAATAGGACTCTTCTAGAGATGGTAAGATCAATGATGAGTTATGCAAACTTACCAATTTCGTTTTGGGGCTACGCATTGGAGACAGCAGCTTACGTGCTTAATGTGGTGCCTTCTAAATCAGTTCCTAAGACGCCTTCTGAGCTTTTCCTTGGTCGCAAACCTAGTTTGTGCAAGTTTAGAGTATGGGGCTGTCCGGCACACGTACTGTTAAAGGAACCTGATAAATTAGAAAGCAGGTCAAAGTAATGTTGTTCATAGGGTATCCCAGGCAAACGAAAGGTGGTTACTTTTACTGTCCTGAGAGTCAAAGAGTCGTTGTTAGCACCAACGCTAGATTCTTGGAGGACGAGTATGTGAGTAATCACAAGTCAAGGAGTGATATCGTTCTTCAAGAAATTGAGAACGAGAATGCAATTCCAAGGGAAGGGGAACGTGTAGATGTGGGTGCACCTGTGAGAGGTACAGCACCACAGACACGTTCTTCAGTGCAAGGTGCAGGACCACAAGTTACTGCACCTACTACTGACACGACACCGATGCCTCGTCGCAGTGGGAGAGTTATTTTCCAATCGGAAAGGTACATGTTCGTGGGTGAGTCTTCGGACTAGAGCCCGGAAGACGGACATGAGGACTCTGACCCATTGACTTTCGAAGAGGCAGTGCAGGACAAGGATGTTGCCAATTGGCAAGTCGCCATGGATTCTGAAATAGAATCCATAACAGCTATGGATGTATACCAGAAAATTGATTTGCCGGATGGCTTTAGGGCCATAGGGTGCAAATGGGTATACAAACGAAAGAAAGGGGCGGATGGAAAGATTACGACTTTCAAGGCCAGGCTGGTGGCAAAGGGTTATAGTCAGAAAGAGGGCATTGACTATGACGAAACCTTTTCACCCGTAGCCATGCTCAAATCCATCCGGATACTCATTGCCATAGCTGCGCATATGGACCTCGAGATCTGGCAGATGGATGTCAAAACCGCTTTTCTAAACGGTTACCTTGAAGAAGGTAGGGACATCTATATGCAGCAACCCGAGGGTTACATAAGCAAGGGCGAAGAACATCTTGTCTGGAAGCTTAGGAAGTCCTTGTATGGACTTAAGCAAGCTTCAAGGTCGTGGAACTTACGTTTCAACGATGTGATTAAATCCTATGGATTTGCACAGTTGGAAAACAAAAGTTGTGTTTACCGACTTTGTGTCAGTGGGAGCGTGGTCTTCCTTGCACTATACGTTGATGACATACTCCTATTTGGAAACAACGAGGGAGTGATGTCCGAAATCAAGGTTTGGTTATCCGAACAGTTCTAAATGAAGGATCTGGGTGAAGTTGGCTACATTCTTGGGATTAAGGTCTTACGAGATCGTAAAAGAAGAATGTTGAGCTTGTCCCAGGCATCCTATGTGGATACTGTGATAGCCCGGTTCAGCATGCAACTCGCCAAGAAAGGCTTGCTATCTTTACGACATGGCGTTCGTCTTTCTAGTGGGCAGTGTCCTCAGACACAGCGGGAGAAAGATGAGATGAGTCTTGTACCATATGCTTCGGCTGTGGGTAGTCTCATGTATGCGATGCTGTGTACCAGGCCAGATATCTGTTATGCCGTAGGCATGGTAGCAAGATATCAGTCTAACCCTGGACATGCGCACTGGACTGCTGTAAAGCATATCCTCAAGTATTTGAAAAGAACTAGGAATTTCTGCCTAGTTTATCAAAGTGAGGATCTGTGCCCTGTGGGTTATACGGATTCGGATTTCCAAGGGGACCAGGATGAGAAGAAATCAACCTCAGGTTATGTGTTAACCCTGGGAGGTGGAGCTGTATCTTGGAAGAGCTCAAAGAAGAAATGCATTGCTGACTCCACCATGGAGGCGGAATATGTCGCCGCCTCCGACGCCTCAAAAGAGGGGGTGTGGCTCCGGAACTACCTTTTAGAGTTGGGCGTGATCCCGAGTTTGCCGAGGAGCATCACAATTTATTGTGATAACTCTGGTGCAGTTGCAAACTCAAAGGAACCGCGGTCTCACAGGGCAAGCAAACACATAGAGAGAAAGTACCATATCATACGAGAAATCATATCGAGGGGCGATGTGCTGATTAAGAAGATTGACACTACTGACAATCTTGCTGATCCGTTTACAAAGAGCTTGCCGCAGAAGGTTTACGAAAGACATATTCGTGAACTAGGTCTGAGGTGGATGCCGACCACTGATAGTGGTTAGAGACAGCAGGCTAGATAGACAAACTGTATACTCTGTAATAGCTTAGTTATGCTTTGAGTATAAGTGGGAGATTGATGGGTTTTGTATACTGAAAGCATTTATTACAATGTGTATACAACGATTTATTTCTCCTATCTGTTAACAATCGTACATGTATGAACAATGGTATCCTCTTGTCTCACCGATAGGGACGATCATACGGCGTGTTGTAGATCGCAGAAGACAGTATGATCACTTGACCTAGTGAGACATAAACTTAATCACAACAGAGACAGAGTATGAGGATACGTCTGTCCGGATGGCTGCGGCATTGTCGGAATAAGTAGTCTGTCTTGGTTACTTGACATGCTGGTACGCAGAGGTGGCGTATTGATGGACCGCAGTGAGATATATTCGTCTGTCAGACATCAGCGAATAAAAGATCTCGTTATATTGATTGAGTCCAAACCCTAACGAAGGTTCAGGGGTTTGCACGGGTTGACTGTTGCTTTGACTTGCCATGGTGGAGAGCCAACACAACGCGCTCGTATATCCGCATCTTGGGTAACAACAGTTCGTGTAGTACTGCCTGAGACTAAACTTAGGTAACCATATCCGAGTAATAGGATGGGGACATTCCCTGAGGAGCTCAATAACATTCATCGTGTCAAAGTCCTGCATGCTGATTAAGTTCAGGCACGAGTGATAAGGTTTGAGTGGTACTACTCAGGAATAATAAGATATTAATTAATTGTAGTGAGAGCTTGTCAGAGGCTCCGATTAATTAATGAATGTCGCGTGGTTGAATTGAAGTTTGGAATTCAAACGCGAAAGATCGGTTCAGAGACTACGGAATAACGGTAAACCCTAAATCCACAATCTTGTATTAAATTCATAGGAGCATGCTAGGGTTTTGTGAATTTGTATTATGAGCAATATCCATAGATCCGATCCGGTTTAGTTTGGTTTTTGTGATTCGGTTCACGTTAAAACCCTTCAAGGAGGTGGCGGCGGTTGTAAAAGCTGAGCAGCGGCTAGGGTTTGGAGGAAGAAGGTGATGGCTGGGCAAGGGTTTAGGGCGTGCGGGCTGGGTCGCGGGCCAGGCGGCGGCCCGGACAGCTGGAGCTAGGGTTTTGATCCTTGAAACCCTAGTTTGTTGTGTCTAAACCCAAGTGTGATGTGGGTTGGCCCAAGATTAAAATTTAATTATTTTAATGGGCTAGATAACCCTGGTTCACAAATTCCTAGTCCAAACTGCTGAATTATTCCAGCCAGAAATTGCAGATTTCAAATTAAAGAGTGGGAGCCCAGTTTGAAGATCTGTATTAAATTAAATCATTGTAATAGATAGATTTAATTTTATTTTCCATGTAATTGCATCAAGGGGCCACGAGAAATTTTATTTGTTTATTTAATTAATTTCTCGTATGATGTGATTTAATTTGTGCGCACTAGTAAATAATAGGAAAGCATGCTACTGCTTTTATTATTTATTTTAAAGCATGTTGTAGATAATAGGGAAGCATGTTACTGCTTTATTATTTACTGTTCAAAGCATGCTTTATGTGATTTATTTTATGTATTAAATTATTTCTATAAATTCCGGAATCATGTTGGGAAATATGATGGAATTTTAGATATGACATAATTTATGGATCATAAAATAATCTGTGCGCATAAGAACCTTTTGAAAGAAAAAGACTAAGCAAGATTTTTTAATTAAAATCAACAAGACCTCCACAATACGGTCTCTTATTAGAAGTGGGCAGTGAAGTGAGTAGACGTCTACACGACCGTAGCCTGCTTGCTTTATTTGTTCATAAGTTCTAATAGATGAGATTTCTAAATAAAACATTTAAACATGTGAGAAGTGGACAGTGAAGTGAGTAGACGTCTACACGACCGTAGCCTGCTTACTTTATTTGTTCATAAGTTCTCTAGAATTGTTTTAAATGAGATAACAAAGGTTGTAAGAGGCATGCGTCATGGGTCTAGTACGTATGATAAATCGTCCTTTTAACTTCCGGAGTTAGAATTGTGGTCAAATGCTTAGATGTTGCCTGAGTACTATCTCATGAATGATGTCCCTGCTCAGATAGGTTGAAAATGGTCTTAGTTTTATCTCCAATTATTAATTTCATTTGCCGGCGAATACCTGGCATGGATTGAAATTAAAGA
>JAPKLW010001886.1:94510-105623 GCA_026898455.1 Plectranthus barbatus | reverse complement strand
TGAAATTAAAGACTGGAACTTCAAAGAGCAGTCTGGTTAGGTGGTCTGCTGTAAACGTCTTCGAAAGGAGCTTGCAGTAGATGCACCTAGGCAATTGGGGGAAACAATTGTATTGTTTATCAAAAGGTTACAATGCATATTTGTTTCAATGTTCTGCATGTATGTACTTACTTTAATCAATTATTGTTTTCAGATATGTCTATGAATAATGTTATAAATATCTTGGCACAAAATCAATTAACTGGTCCGAATTTCCTGGAATGGAAGCGCAACTTGGATTATATCCTAGTTGCAAAGGAACATAAATATGTTCTTAACACTCCGTGTCCAGCTGTCCCTACTGCTGATTCAATTGATGTGGAGCGGAACCTCTATGACAAGTGGGTCAAGTCTAATAATGTAGTCAAGAGCTACATGATGACCACCATGTCTAAGATGCTCCAGCTACAACATCAGCACTATGACAAAGCAGCTGAGATTATGGATAGTCTCATAACTACTTATGGGGAATCGGATAAAGCTGTCAGATTTAAACTCATGAGGGAAATCGTGAGTTGTAAAATGACTGATGGTAGCTCAGTGAGGGAGCACGTTGTTTCCATGACTCATCTCATGGATGAACTGACGTTGCATGGAGGAGGTATTGACGGGGAAGCCCAGGTCGATATCATACTCAACTCACTTCTGAAGTCTTTTGAGAACTTTAGGCTGAATGTTGTCATGAGTAAAAATGAGTATACTCTCAATGAGTTACATAGTGATCTCATGGCGGCTGAATCAGTCTTGCAACCTAAAAAGGCAGTCTTGGTTTCTTTCGGTAGTCGCCCTATTTCATTGAAAGGTGCTAAAGGGGTGATTGGAAAGAAATTCAAGAAGACAGCCTTTGGAAGCAAAAGTTCTGGGAAAAAGAAGACTGTGACACCGGGGAAAAAGGGCAAGTGTTTCCGTTGTGGCAAAACTGGTCACTAGAAGAAGGATTGTCTGACCAAGCGGGTTACACAAGTTACGTCATTAGCATTTGTAACAGAGACATGTTTGGCATCTGTTTCTACCCATTCATGGGTAGTGGATACTGGAGCCACTGATCATGTTTGTTACACTTTGCAGGGATTTAGGCCGACAAGGCAGCTGAATGATGACGAGGTGATGATCTCCATGGGTAATGCTGCTCGTGTGTCTGCAGTAGCAGTTGGAGATGTTACATTATGCTTTCAAGACAATGTTTTGATTTTAAGAGATGTTTTGTATGTGCCGGATTTTCGGCGGAACCTTATTTCTGTTTCCAGTTTAATAAATGATGGATTTTCAGTTATTTTTTATAGTCATGTTACTATCAATGGCAATAACGGTGTTATCTGTCGTGGGATACAGAAAGACTCTCTTTACTTCATAACTTGTTTGCATAAATCTTCTGTGAATGCTGCATATAACTCATTTAATCATAAGAAGAGAAAGTTTTCATCTTCTGATGAGGATCTTACATATCTATGGCATCTGAGACTAGGTCACATCAATCTAAAGAGGATCAAGAGACTCGTGGATGATGGAACGTTGGATTCAATCCAGGTAGTTCCACATCGAGTTTGTGAATCCTGTATAGAGGGAAAGATGACGACCAGGCCTTTCAAGGCAAGTCAGTCTCGAGCAAGTGGTGTGTTGGAACTGATCCATTCTGATTTATGTGGACCGATGTCTACGCAAGCTCGTGGAGGATTTAAGTATTTCGTCACTTTTATTGACGATTACTTGAGATACGGGTATGTTTACTTACTTCACTATAAGTCTGAATGCTTTGAGAAATTTAAGGAATTCAAGGAGGAAGTAGAGAAGAAGTTAAACAAGACCATTAAGTCATTACGATCTGATCGTGGTGGTGAGTATCTCAGTGACGAGTTCTTGCAGTTTTTATCAGAGCATGAGATTACATCCCAATGGACCGCACCAGGCACTCCTCAGTAGAATGGTGTGGTTGAAAGAAGAAATAGGACTCTTCTTGAAATGGTTAGATCTATGATGAGTTATGCGAACTTGCCTGTTTCATTTTGGGGCCACGCGTTACTAACAGCGATGTATCTGCTGAACCTGGTACCTTCTAAGTCAGTTCTTAAAACACCCTCGGAACTCTGGCATGGGCGAAAGCCCAGTGTGTCAAAGATAAGAGTGTGGGGCTGTCCGGCATATGTTTTGTCGAAGGAACCTGATAAGTTAGAAGGCAGGTCAAAGCTAATGTTGTTTGTGGGATACCCCAGACAAACGAAGGGTGGTTATTTCTACTGTCCTGAGGATCAGAAGATCGTTGTTAGCACCAACGCAAGATTCTTAGAGGACGAGTTTGTGAAAAACCACAAATCCAAAAGTGATATCATTCTCCAAGAAATTGGAGACGATGATGCGCTTTCATTGGGAAAACCCCGTGGCAGATTGAGTGTACCTCTCGAAGGTATGGAACCAATTGCACGGTCGCCAGTGCAAGGATTTGATCCACAAGTAACTGCACCAACTGCTGATGCAGTACCAGTACTCCGTCATAGTGGGAGGGTACCTCACCAACCCAAGCGGTATATGTTCGTGGGAGAGTCTTCGGACTTGATCCCGGAAGACGGACTAGATAATACCGACCCATGGACATACGACGAAGCAGTAAATGACAAATATGCTGAAAAATGGCATAAGCCATGGATTCAGAAATTGAATCAATTACCTCTATGGATGTATACCAGAAGTCTACGCTACCTGATGGCTTTCGGGCCATAGGTTGCAAATGGATATACAAACGGAAGAAAGGTTCGAAAGGAGAGATAACGGCTTTTAAAGCCAGGTTGGTGGCGAAGGGTTATAGTCAAAAGGAGGGCATTGACTATGACGAGACCTTCTCACCGGTAGCCATGCTCAAATCCATTCGAATTCTTCTATCCATAGCAGCACATATGGACCTAGAAATCTGGCAGATGGATGTCAAAACCGCGTTTTTAAATGGGTACCTTGAGGAAGGTCGTGACATCTATATGCAGCAGCCAGAGGGTTATGTGAAGGATGGTGAAGAGCATCTTGTCTGGAAGCTAAAGAAGTCCTTGTATGGACTTAAACATGCTTCACGGTCATGGAACAAACGTTTCGAGGATGTGATTAATAACTATGGATTTTCACAGTGCGAAACCAAAAGTTGTGCATACCGATTATACGTCAGCGGAAGCGTGGTATTCCTTGCACTTTATGTAGATGACATTCTTCTATTCGGCAACGATGTGAAGGTGTTGTCAGACATAAAGAGATGGTTATCCGAAAAGTTTCAAATGAAGGACCTAGGAGACGCTGGATACATCCTTGGGATTAAAGTCTTGCGTGATCGCAAGAAGAGGATGTTAAGCTTGTCTCAGGCCGCTTATATTGATACTGTAATTGCTCGTTTTAGCATGCAAAACGCCAAGAAAGGGTTGCTACCTTTCAGACATGGTGTTCCTCTGTCTAAGGCACAATGCCCTACAACAGAAGAGGAGAAGGACGAGATGGCTAAAGTACCATATGCTTCAGTAGTGGGAAGTCTCATGTATGCGATGCTATGTACGAGGCCAGATATTTGTTATGCCGTGGGCATGGTGGCCAGATATCAGTCTAACCCTGGACAGGTGCACTGGATTGCTGTCAAACATATTCTCAAGTATCTGAAAAGAACTCGAGACTATTGTCTTATTTATCAGTGTGAGAATTTGTGTCCTGTGGGTTATACGGATTCGGATTTCCAGGCGGATCAGGATGAGAAGAGATCGACCTCGGGCTATGTGTTCACCTTGGGAGGTGGAGCTGTATCATGGAGGAGTGCGAAACAGAAATGTATCGCAGACTCCACCATGGAAGCTGAGTATGTGGCAGCTTCAGAAGCTTCTAAAGAAGCAGTATGGCTCCGGAACTACCTCCAAGAGTTAGATATTGTTTTGAGTTTGCCCAAGACCATCACGATATATTGTGATAATGCGGGTGCAGTAGCAAACTCTAAGGAACCAAGAACTCACAAGGCGTCAAAGCACATAGAGAGAAAGTACCACATCATACGAGAAATCATAGCGAGGGGCAATGTGCAAATAGAGAAGATTGACACGAAGGATAATCTAGCGGATCCATTTACAAAGGGCTTACCACAGAAGGCATACGAGGGTCACGTTCGTAGCCTAGGACTGAGGTAGATGCCGGCCACCTGGTGACCAAATGTAATAGTTAGATTAGAATAGACACATGTTATAATCTGGAGTATAAGTGGGAGATTGTTGGAATTGTATACACAAAAGCATTATGATTGGTATATTAGGAAACGTTATGTTTGATATACTGGTAATCATTAATGACTTGCAATAAACAACTCCTGTCTGAATTAACAATCATACGATACGAACAAACACATCCTATTATCTCGTCGATAGGGAGATCATACGGTGTGTAAGAGATCACAGAAGATCGTATAGATCGTTCGACCTAGCGAGATATAAATGGTTATCCCAGCTGAGACAGTTTCTGGTTTGGCTGTCGGTTTAGGCTACGGCACACCAGTCCATAAGTGGTTTATCTTGACTGCTTTGTGTGACCGATACATCTCAATGTATTGATAGGATCAACGTGAGATGAACCATTCTACTTGACATATGAATGAGTAAAGATCTCGGTAACTTGGTCGGATCTAAAGTCTATTGAAAGCTGAGGAGCACACATGGGTTGACTGTCACTTTGACTTGCTATGGTGGAGAGTCTTACATGTACTCGTATATCTGCATCTTGGGTGATGGCAGTTTGTGTGGGGTTTCCTCAGGCCGGATTTAGATAACCATATCCGTTTCAGGATGGTGACATTCCCTGGGAAGCTCACGAGGTTCGTTATGCTAAGTCCTTAAGGCTGAATCATTGATTCAAGCATAAGCGATAAGGGTTGAGTGGTACTACTCAGGAATAATAAGAGATTAATTAATTACAGCTAATTGTCATACGCTGAATTAATTAATGAATGTCTGAAACCTTAAATATGGGGATTAACCAAGTCAATGCAACCTGTTCCTAATAACGTGGAAATAAAGGGGTAGGTCAGCATTAATTCTCTGGTGGCATGAATTAATGTTTATTAATTAATTATATTCTGGGTTGAACATGGAATTAATTAATAGGAGGCCCACTTTATTATTTGCATTTGATCCCTGGTCTGGCCCAACACTGCTCAGAGCCCATTAGGGTTTATTAAACCCTAATAGCCCATTCTCAGATCTATATAAATAGATGAATCTCTCATGTTCCCACATAATAAGTTTTGAAGTTTCAAATCAGAAACCCTAGAGAGATTGTGAGAGAGTGGGCGGCTGTAGATTCGGTAGCGGCCTCACCAGATTTCTGGATCGAGCTAGGGAACAGATCAGAAGATCAGATCTGTAGGAACACCATCGCTTTGTTTGATTACAGATCCAGATCTGCACAATCTTCATTGCCATCATCGATCTAGATCTGTAGATCAGTCGTTGGAGTCTCAGGTATTCCTTTGAATCTACGTATTAAATTAAATAGGAGCATGCATAGGGCATTTACTGTTTGTCATGATATTTATTTTGATATCCATAAATCGGATCCGGAGTTTTAATAAATGGCGATTCATGTCGCCTATTGTAGATTCAGTTCCTACTATCTCCGGTCCCCAAGACAAGCTACACATAGTCAGATACTGCATCATTTTCCTCATATTGCTGCAACTTTTTCCTAGCTTTCAAGCTATTAAGTTTTCATCTCCGTTCAGTTCGCCAGAGCTTTTGCAATTGCTATGCTGCCTCGTATAAGATGAAGTCGTTTTACCTTTGGGGATGAT
The DNA here is from genome assembly GCA_026898455.1 of Plectranthus barbatus. NCBI lineage: Eukaryota > Viridiplantae > Streptophyta > Magnoliopsida > Lamiales > Lamiaceae > Plectranthus > Plectranthus barbatus. Next base: position 99,790 of record JAPKLW010001886.1, on the reverse strand, counting down.
TGATGGACAACGAGCACTACATTGGTGAATTCGTCTTGCAAGAAGAGGGATCCCTCGACTCAGCTGTTTTTAATTTTATTTTTATTTATTTATTCACATACTTCCAGTTTTTGTTGTTCTCTGTGTAAAAACTTGCATTACTAGGTATACTTTGTTGCATTCTTCTCTGACTTGTACAACAAATTATCCAACAATCGCAAGATGAATTCCTTCTATACTTAGATTTGAAAATTGCTGATAACACTCACAATGGTGCCGGAGGAAGCAACACCAACAATGCAAGTCAACTTCCTCCTAATGCTCAAGTCGACAAGACGTTCAAGTTTGGAGGTGTGGACTTCAAGACGTGGCAACAAAAAATGCTCTTTTATCTTACCACCTTGGCTTGGCTACTTACTCGAAGGAAGACAAGCCCATGCTTGCCAAAGATGAGACCGATACAAACAAAAGGATTGCCTTCGATAATTGGTGCCACGACGATTTCCTTTATGCTTTGTACTGTAATGTAACTATTGCTAAAGAACTATGGGAAAAACTAAAAAGAAAATATAAGATGGAGGATGCGGTTACTAAGAAGTACGTTGTGGCCAAGTACTTGTCATACCAATTGGTTGACAATTGGTCGGTTATGAAACAAATGTAAGAGTTTTAACTCATTTTACATAACGTTCACGCCGAGGGAATGCTACTCCCCGATGCTGTCAATGTCACTACAGTTATTTAAAAGCTGCCTCCTTCGTGGAAGGACTTCCAGAGCTACGGTAAGCATAAGCAAAAGGCTATGTCTCTTGTCAAGCTTCGTATTGAAGAGGACAATCAAAAGGTGGATCCAAAGCCGAGGGCTATGGATGCTAAGGCGAACTTGATGTTATGTGGTGGCCGATCAATGAAAAGAAAAAGACCTAACCCGACGAACAAGGGGATTTAGATCAAAGAACCTAAGTTCAAGGGTGTTTGCTTCAATTGTGGCAAGAATGGGAATATGGCAAATCAATGCAAAAATCCTAAAAATAAAAATAAAGGCAAAGCTAAGATTGATGCCAACCATGTTGAACCGGATGATGATTGAGAATATGATTTGTGTACTTTGGTTTTCAAGGTTAACCACGTTGACAATTCACGTGAATGGTTCGTTGACACGGGTGCAACGTGTCATGCGGCTTTCGATAAAAGTGTTTTTGTCTCACACAAATATGTTGAAGGGAGAAAGCTCCATAGGGGGAATCAAGCTTTATCAGATGTGGTTGGAGTGGACAATGTTATGCTAAAGCTCACTAGTGGCAAGGACTTGACCTTGAAGGATGTGCTTCATGTCCCGGACATCCGCCGGAACCTCGTGTCGGGCTCTTTACTTTTTAATCTTATTTAACCTTGTATTTGATTCTGAAAAGTTTAACTTGTCAAAGTTTGGAAAATTCATTGGTCGTTGAATGTAATGGCACGACGCCTAGCTAGAAAAACTATCAATAAAGTTGAAACTACTTCTTCTTATTTGATTGAGTGCTCCAATTTGTGGCATATAATATCAATAAATTTAAATTTACTAAAGGTGGCTGAATTTAAACAAACAAAATGTGAAGTTTGTTTTGAGGCGAAATTGACAAGAATGCCATTTAATTCAGTCGAGAGGAGCACTAAACCTCTAGAGTTGATACACCCGGATTTGTGTGATTTTAAAATGGTGCAAACTAGAGGTGGGAAAAAGTATTTTATTACTTTTATTGATGATGATTGCACGAGATATTGTTATCTTTATTTATTAAAAAGTAAAGATGAAGCAATTGATACCTTTAAAAATTATACAGAAGAGGCTGAAAATTAATTGAGTAGTCGGATCAAAATGATTCGATGTGATAGAGGTGGAGAATATGTTGAAACGATTGAAGAATTATGCACCGCTTTGGGCATTATTCATCAAACAACGACACCTTACTCGCCTCAGTCCAATGGTGTTGCCGAAAGGAAAAATCGGACACTAAAGGAAATGATGAATGTCGTGTTGATTAGTTCGGGGCTACCCCAAAATATGCGGGGAGAAGCTGTTTTGACAACTAATTATATCTTGAATAAGATACCTGTTAAAGGGAAATAGGTGACATCTTATGAGTTGTGGAAATGACAAAAACCTTCCTACAAATACCTTAAGGTATGGGGTTGTTTAGCAAAGGTCGAATTGTTTTTACCCACACAAGTTGCAATTGGAACCAAAACAATCGATTACATCTTTATGCAGTATGCTTTAAATAGTGTTGCCTATCAATTTCAAGTACACAAGTCGGATAATTCGAATGTGACCGAAGGCACCACTATAGAGTCAATGAATGCTATATTCTTTGAGCGCATCTATCCTTGTAAAAATAAGGAATATGTACCGACAATGTCTAGAAATATGACATATGAAGAGACTACTAGTTCTAGTCATATAGAGGAAGAACTGAGGCGTAGTCAAAGGGCTAGAGTGGCTAAAAGTTTTGGTTCGGACTTCATCACCTATATGTTAGATGATGAACCTAGAACCATTAAAGATGCCCTAGCTAGACCCGATGCCTCACTATGGCAAGAAGCCATTAATAGTGAAATTGAATCGATTATGCAAAATCATACGTGGATTTTAACCGATCTCCCAAAAGGTTGTAAGCCCTTAGGATGCAAGTGGATCCTTAAAAGAAAGTACAAAGTCGATGGTTCGGTTGATAAGTAAAAAGCTTACCTTGTTTAAACAAAGAGTGGGGGAGGATTTCTTCGATACCTATTCACCAGTAACTAGGGTCACATCCATTAGGGTGCTTATAGAGATTGTTGCTTTGCACAATCTCGAAATACACCAAATGGATGTAAAGATGGCTTTTTTAAATGGAGAGCTAGAAGAAAGAAATCTATATGGATCAACCCGAAGGATTTGTAGTACGCGGACAAGAGAAAAAGGTATGAAAATTGGTTTGATCCTTATATAGTTTGAAACAAGCGCTCAAATAGTGGAATGTTTGATTTGAAAATCCGATGTTGTCAAATAGATTCAAGTATAACAAATGTGACAAATGTGTATACTACAAAGGCACGTTTGGCAATTTTGTGATTGTTTGCCTCTATGTAGATGACATGTTGATCATGGAAAGAAATCAACAAGTAATAGTTGATACTAAACGAATGTTGGAGAAGAACTTCCACAAGAAAGACCTGGGTGTGGCTTATGTGATTCTTGGAATCAAAATCCTAAGAAAACCTAATGGAATTGTCATATCACAATCTCATCACATTGAGAAAGTGTTAAGGAAATCAGATGCTTATGATAGTCCACCAGCCAAAACACCACTAGAGCTCAATGTTCACTTTAGTAAAAACAAGGGTGACCCTGTTGGTAAAGAGTAAAATGCAAGGATCATTGATAGTCTAATGTATTTGACTAATTGTACTAGACTGTATCTTGCATATGCAATGAACAAATTGAGCAGATACACGAGCAATCCCAGTAAGGAACACTGGAAGGCTCTTGTAAGAGTTTGAGATACTTGAAGTATACTCTTAACTTGGGGCTATACTCTTAACTTGGGGCTATACTCTTAACTTGGGGATACACTTAAAGGTTCCCAAGATTGCTCGGGCGAGCCATGGTTGGCTCGGGCGATCCGAGGCCCTGTTTGCTCGCCTATAAAAGGGGGGAAATCAGTTAATTAAAGAACTTTTTCCCAAAATTAGAATAACTGTCACGATACTTCTCCCTAGATTCATCTAAAAACACTTCCCCAACCAAAATAAGGGGAATCAAGCAACATTCCATCCATTTAGTGAAGATTGAAGAAGGAAGAGAGGTAGATTAGATTCAAAGAAGACAACCGAAGAAGATCAATCGTTGACCTTGAAGTTTTGTAATGAATTCTTTCAATTCTCAATTTGTATTGTACTTAACTCAAGGTATGGAGAACTAATTTCATTAGTGAGTGTTGTATTTCGGATATTGTGATGGATTAAATCGATTATGCTTGTTTACTTTTCTGTGAGGGGTTGATTTGCACTTGAGCTTGTTCTTGCCTATTAGGTGTAGGTAATAGCCAGCCTTTAGGTAGTTGACGTGAATGTTGCAGCCAACACGCGGACGGAATCGTCGTGATAAGTGCATAATATTATAGTTCTAGTTCCAATCCATGTGCGGTGCTAGGATTGTAGGCGATAATCGACGGTCGATTGGGAGTGGCTTAGGAGTTAATAACGTAGTTGGTTGCAATTCCTTTTGTCATCTACCGCTAGTTATCCGTAGCAAGTGACTAGCGACATTAGAGTCGGTTGCTCAACCTCATAGGAATTAAAATTTGTTTGCAACATAACTTGGTTTAATTCGGAACAATAGAAATTTACAATCACTCACTATCTTCTAAGATTGTCGGATTTGTTATCTTAATCTACCTATACAATTGATAGAAATGTTTGCTTGGAGAAGTTGTAATTAGTTTACTAGTTGATTTTTGCATTTAAAGTTTTCTTTACAATTCATCGCCTAGATACATAAAAACCAACGACTTTTGTGTAACCTAGCTATCGATACCCTTCAATGGAGTAGATGATATCCACTTGAGCGAATTAGAAAAGAGACCGAATTGATAAATTTAACGTGTTAATTGTGTGTGCTTCACGCAGCTACCATGTTTTTGGCGCCGTTGCCGGGGAATCTTTTAGTAGGTCTTGTGGAATTATTGAAAGTTGAAGTATGGTATGCTAGGTGTTTGAGGAAATGCCTATGTGAATATTGTTATTAACATTTGTTTGTTAACATGAAAGCAAAAATGCTGAAAAAACAAAGACCACGAAAGCCCCTTCCAAGCGTATATGAGAAGATGTTTTAATGTAATTACCAATGGCCGAAAGAGCAAAGGGATTATAATACGGTGATGATTGAGAAGAAGAATAGAGAAAGTGTTATGTGGAGGAGCAAATTGGATCAAATGCAAGAACAATTAAACTTGTTGAGGAGGCCACGTAGAGATAGTGAGGTGGTGAATGAAAGAATGTTTGAGAAGTATGAGGGGAAACTCGAAGAGACTCCAACACAAGCATCAACCGTTGCCAAGCCATGGAATGAAACGGATCAAGAAGAGAGAGTTTCAAAGGACACAAAACTAATTCCGAGGATGAGTGGCAATGAGATTAATAAAGGCATGGGGGATAAGAGTGCTAGCATTGTGATGAAATCCAAGGAAAGTGTGAGTGATATTGAAGAGGAAAAGACAATGGACGATACGAAGATGAAGAGATATGAAGTCAAAGAAGAGGCGATAGAAGTGGTGC